>AWOL01S0244411.1:73530-141335 GCA_000715115.1 Nicotiana otophora | reverse complement strand
GGGTATGTTTACCCCTTAGATGAGACAGTTGATATTTTCAGATGATTCAGAATATGGTCTCATCGGCGTAGGTTGAGGGTTATTCCTCTAGAGTTCACAGTTACAGAGTGGTACGCTCGGGCCGAGTATGGTACCGAGTGCCGGCCACGTCCCTTCAGGTTTGGGGCGTGACAGGAAGACTCAAGCAAAGTATGCTGGCTAAACTTCTCTAATCGAATCGAATTCCATGATGTTCTCATAAGCTTCAAGCGTGGTTGGCCCAAGTTCTTATTTTCTCATGTTCCGAGCCATTCCTAATATATTAAATTATTCCAAATAAGCATTGTGCCGAAAAGTATATGCTCAAAATGTGTCCAATTGCTCCTATCACATTATGCAACCGTTCGGGATTGTATTCAAGTATGGCTTATGTATCAAAATGCTATGATGTCTATTCATGTTCAATTGCAAGCTTTATAATTCCTTATGTTGGGAGGAAAACTCAATGTGCTTAAGACTCATATTCCTCATATACATATTTAAAGTCTTTATTTTAAAATGATCTTTTAGTTGATAACCTATGTTGATACTTGAAAGTGAAAGAAGTGAGTATGAAATATAAAATGAGGCCATCGTGCCAGGAATGAAAATTATACTTGTGGACAATAGTGCTGATGAAATGAAAGGAAGTGTGAAAGATTATGAAATGAGTTGTAACTCCTTTATATAATAAATGTTTTGGGAGGATCGTTTAGTGACCGAGGAACGGTAGGTTGAAATAACCTAACCCCGAAACTACACATGCCGGTGTAGGAGTGATTGAGGGGTAAATCCTCATATTGATGTGTTGATATTATTCCCCTTAATTGGGATGAGATAGATGTGTTGAGATTATTCCCCTTAATTGGGATGAGATGATGGCTAGCGAAAGGTGATGTTCATCCATACGACATTATGGTCAGACGGCTTAGCCAATGTGCAGAGATCGGATGCCATGCCGCGCACATGGTGGTGTTGTGTTTGATGTCGATCCTCATACTATTGGGTGAGACGGCTTAGCCTATCGTTCCTAGAGCAGACTCCGTGCTATAAGCACGGTGATGTATCAGTACTATAGATCTCACAACCAAAAATGTTGATTTTACTTGAAGATTTACCTCACTATTGACCTGGTATTATGCTATTAATTGGGTTTTCTCATTGATTTCATGTTCCTCTCCTTTTGTACTATTACTCCATTTCTTAAGAGGCTGTTTAGCCTTACATACTAGTAGTATTCCATGTGCACTAACGTCCTTTTTTCTAGGGACACTGCATCTTTAATGAATGCAGGTAGTTCCACAGCAGGCGATATCGATCAGTAAGAGCGATACACCCTCTTCTCAACTGACTTGGAGAGCCCGACTTCATATTGGAGTCTTGTGTCTTTTGCTTCATGTGTATAGTGTTTTACGGTATAGTTGGGGTCTCGTCGCCTGATGGTAGGTTATATACTCGTGTTTTAGTTGCTTATTGCATTCTAATTTACTACACTTTAATTGAGTTTGAGCTTTAATCGCTAGTGTTCAGCACTAATTGTGTGTCTTCTGCCTTGTAGGATGTGATTCCGAGTAATGTAAATGTTATGGAATGAATTCGAGCTATTTGGAGTTTTGAAATCTGAGTAAAAGCCCAAGGTATCAAGCCGGGATCACGTTCGGGGGTAATGTCAAAATCTAGATTTGAAATTCACTCTGAGAGAAGTCCACATTCGCGGCGCGTGGGGCGACATGTGACATGCCGAGGCTACCCAATTTCTACTGCCAGTCAAATTACACACTCCCTAATAAACTCCATAAGCACCCCGCGTGGCGCGTCTCCCCATGCGGTGCGCCTGTGCATGTTTTACAGAGCTACAATCCTATTTCGTGTAGGAGAAGGTGTTTTCGTTTGGGCCCGATCCTACTTCGTAAAAATACATGGAAAAACGGTATTTGGAGGACTTTTGACACTTTTTAGATCTAAGGAAGCTAAGGAGGAGGTGGAGAAGCAAAAACACAAGGATTTCATCATTTAATCCTCGCTCAAGACAAGAGTTTGAATCATTTTATGTTTTCCTTTAACATAAACATATTTGTGATGAATTGCTCCATAATTATGGAGTAGTTCTCTTTAGTGTTTGATTGATTTGGTGTATTGATACTTGTTTATGGATTATAACTATAGTTTTTATGTATTGAATCGTTTGTGATGATTTAATTGTTGCATCTATATTTACTTGCTCATGTAATCGAGAGAGGCATAACTTGTGATATCTTTGCATTATATTCTGTTGGTTGAAGTCATTAATTCTGCTTTGGAATCGAAAGAGGCCAGTTGAATTGTTGATTAAACCTAGTTATGAGGATAATCGAGAGAGGTTATCCTAAAGACCAATCCATTATGAATTCTTGCATATCTCCACCGAGCTTAATTTAGTTCATCTTGTGAGGTTGAGACTTAATCGAGAGAGGAGATTCTTCTAAACGTGTGAACTAATAATTGAGTGAGTTCAAGAAACCCACTTAAACATTAGAAGTGAATTGTCTAGAGTTAGATCCCAAACAATTATCTTGCACCCATTTTGTTATGCCCCGCAGTATTACGTCGATGTTACGCTTCGCAGTATTATATTACGATGCTGTTATACCCTATAGTATTGTACGTTGAATTTGTCATAAGATAATTGACATCGGTTTGAGGAAAAAATTATATACTGAGCCTACTGTGGCCGAGCGAGCCCAGAATAGCCGAGATACGGAGCCTAGTATGGCCGAGCGCCTATGAGCGACCCTACTACGACATAGAAGTTATATATGCTGAGCCCTATAAGGCCGGATAGCAATTTTACTTACTATATTGAGAGAGTTGAGTCAGTATCAACAGGTAAGCATATCTTCAGATTATGTTTGACTCCCAGTTACTTTCAGTTATTATATTATCAGTTCAGTTTCATCTTTCAGTTATTCTGTTGCCTTACATACTCGGTACATTATTTCGTACTAACGTCCCTTTTGCTGGGGACACTGCATTTCATGCATGTAGGATCAGAAAGACAGATGATTAGACCTCCTCAACAGGTTTTTCCTGAGTTCGGCTTGATCGGTAAGCTCTGCGTCTTTCAGAGTTGCCGGGTCTAGAGTTTTACGTACATCTTGTGTGTGTATATATGTATATATATATATATATATATATATATATATATATATATATGTGTGTGTGTGTGTGTGTGTGTGTGTTATGGATAGGTCGGGGCCCTGTTCCGATCATAGTAAATCCATCAGTAGAGGCTTGTAGACATATCTTGTCAGTTAGTGCAGTATGTTGGGCTTGTAAGCCTTGAATGTATATTTTATTCACTTGCCAGTTGTAGTAGTTATGAGGCCTTGTCGGCCCAGCTTTATATTGATGTTTAGTCAGCGTTTGCAAATTGTCTTGCAATATGGCCCATGGACAAAGTATGACATTATATGTTCAGAGTCCCTTAGTCACAAGCTGGTACGCAAGGATAGGTGAGGCACCGGGTGCCGGTCTCGCCCCCCAGGTTCGGGGCGTGACACATTCCATCAAAACCCTATTTTCTCCCATTGATAACCTTCCTTGCTTACTCATTGTTGCAATTGTCATTAGTCAATAGTTTAGACTCTTAGTTAATTTTAGTATTAAACACAAAACTCTAAATTGTTGATCATCTTGGATAGAAATCCAGCTATAAACTACGATAATACTGTTTAACTCCAATCCATGTGGATACGATATTATATTTTACTATATTTGGCTAGCAAGCATATTTAAGTGTGTGTTTTGTGCTCGTCAAATTTAGGTGTCGTTGCTAGGGATTGCCAATCAATAGTGTTTGAAATAGTTTGTAGTGCTAATTCAGGAATTTTTTATTTTATGTTCTCTTTTTAAGGTTGGTTTTCTTTGACTATGCGCAAGAGACAGGTTCAGATTGGTGCATAACTCGATCTTTTGAGAAAGAATTGATACCATACAAACCAGAGATAGAAAAAAACTACGACAACTAAAGAAAGATAGAAATCTCCCTGAGAATATAAAGAAGGTTGGGCAATCCTCAACCAAAGAAACTATGGTTGGAGATGATGATAATGTTGATTTGGATGCGAAGGAGACAACCCAACAAAGAGAAATAGCTGCACGAGATGCTGAGGAAGCAGCTCTTCGAGATGCACAAATTGTCTACGAAGAGGAGAGGGCTCGGAGAATTTCTCAGAATCAGCATTTGGTTCCAGACCAGTTCAACAATATAGCTCCCAGTGCTGGGAGGCCACTTGGTGATTATGCTAGACCGGTCTACAATCAAGGCTTATCAAGTGTGAGACCACATTCAGTAACGGCCAACAATTTTGAGTTGAAGCAAGGGTTTCTTCAGACCCTTCAAAATTGTTGTGTCTTCAAAGGAAAGCAAAACAAAGATCCAAACAGACATCTAATGGACTTCTAGGAGATTATGAAGACCTTTCAATACAATGGTGTGTCACAAGATGCAGTTTATTTAAGGGCATTCCCCTTCACACTCAAAGATGATGCAAAGCACTAGCTTCGAAGCTTGCCTAATGAATCGATTAGAACATGGGTTGAGATGACCAGCAAATTACGTGATAAATATTTCTCAACAACTAAGATGGGCAAGTTTGGAAGAGAGATCCATAACTTATGCTAGAACGAGACTGAAATTGTGTTCGAAACTTGGGAGAGGTTTAAGGAGATAGTGCGAAAGTGTCAACATAGCGGAATTGATCTCTGGATGCAACTCCAGGACTTTTGGGATAGATTGACACCGACCTCATGTAGAACATTGAGCGATGCAGCTGGAGGCCCATTGATGAAAAAGACTCCACAGTAGATAGTCATAATTCTAGATGAGTTATGTGAAGATGCAAATGAGTGGCCCTCTGAAAGTGCTGAAAGAAGAAGAGCAATTGGTGTACACCAAGTTGATGCTAACACATCTGTGCAGGTATAACTTGATACCATGGCCAAAGAAATAAGGAAGCTGACCTTAGTTTCGATACATAATGAGCCTCATGCATCATGTGACATATGTGGAAGATGACACCCTACTCGTGAGTGTCAGGCCTCAACTGAGGAAGTTAATACTGTTGGGAATTATAACTTCAATGCAATAGGTCAGAAGCACCCCGGTTTTTCATGGAGTTCACTTGGGGTTACTGCAAATGTGTGGAAACAAAACAACCCCAGATTTCAAGGACAAGGAGCTCCAGGTTTTGTGAATAAGACGAGGATGTAGTTTCAGCCTCAACACACCCTGATAAACTCCACAAGCACCCGTGTGGAGCGTCGCCCCATGCAGCGCGCCTGTGCATGTTTTACAGAGATACAATCCTATTTCGTGTAGGAGAAGGTGTTTTCATTTGGGCCTGACCCTACTTGGTATAAATACATGGAAAATGTTATTTGGAGGACTTTTGACACATCTTAGACCTAAGGAAGCTAAGGAGGAGGTGGAAAAGCAAAAGCACAAGGATTTTATCATTCAATTCTCCTAAGAACAGAGTTTGGATCGTTTTATGTTTTTCTTTAATGTAAACATATTTGTGATGAATTGCTCCATATCTATGGAGTAGTTCTCTTTAGGGTTAGATGGATTTGGTGTATTAACACTTGTTCATGGATTATAACTCTAGTTTTTATGTATTGAATCATTTTGGATGATTTAATTATTGCATCTATATTCACTTGTTCATGTAATCGAGAGAGGCAAAACTTGTGAAATCTTTGCATTATATTTTGTTGGTTGAAGTCATTAATTCTTCTTAGTAATCGAAAGAGGCTAGCTAAATTATTGATTAAACATAGTTAGGAGGATAATCGAGAGAGGTTCTCCTAAAGACCAATCCATTATGAATTCTTGCATATCTTCACCGAGCTTAACTTAGTTCATCTTGTGAGGTTGAGACTTAATCGATAGAGGAGTTTCTTCTAAACGTGTGAAGTAATAGTTGAGTGAATTTGAGAGACTCACTTAAATGTTAGAAGTGAATCTAGAGTTAGAAGTGAATCTAGAGTTAGATCCCAAACAATTATCTTGCACCTATTCTATAAACCTCGTTTTCTCCCATTGATAACCTTCCTTGCTTACTCATTGTTGCAATTTTCATTAGTCAATGGGTTAGACTCTTAGTTAATTTTAGTATTAAACACAAAACTCTAGATTGTTGATCATCTTGGATAGGAATCCAGCTACAAACTACGATATTATTATTTCACTCCAATCCCTGTGTATACAATATTATATTTTACTATATTCGACTAGCAAGCATATTTAAGTGTGTGTTTTGTGCTCATCATCACCGACATTATCATATTACTCTTTGTATCAATTAGAGGCTCCGTAGACATAGTGCGGGTTGTATGTTAATCTGGGTAAGCTAAACCAGCAATGTTGTACTTGTAACATAAATTTCCACTTCTAAACTACGAATGTGCAATATATTTTGGAAAATCGTGAATGAAGTTACTAATGTTAATGAAATTGGTGTTGTTCATGTATTCTTTTCATTGTCTAATTAATGGAACACATCTTCACTTTATTCTTGGGTATGGTCGGGTAGAAGGCATCGAATATGCTTGCTTGACTGGGATGTCTCGGTTGAGCAATGGCCCCCCTCTCCAAGGTCGGGGCATGACACATATGGTATCTACTGAGGGGATTAAAGTTGACCTGAAGAAGATTGTGGCAGTTGAAGGTTGGCCTAGACCTTCTACCGGTATAGAGATATGGAGTTTCCTAGGTTTGGTTGGGTATTATCACCGCTTTATGGAGGGGTTCTCATCTGACGAAACCCCATTGACTAAGTTAACTCAGAAGGGTGACCCGTTCAGGTGGTCTAACGAGTGCGAGGAGAGCTTTCAGAAGCTCAAGACTGCCTTAACTACAGCTGCAGTTTTAGTTTTGTCTTTTGGATAGGGTTCACATACAGTCTATTATTTGCTTCACGGGTTGGCATTAGATGTGTGTTGATGCAGGATGGTTGGGTGATTGCCTATGCTTCACGTTAGTTAAATCCCTATGAGAATAACTACCTAGTACATGATTTTAAGTTAGCAGTTATTGTACATGCGCTGATGATTTGGAGGCACTACTTATATCGTGTGTCTTGTGAGGTGTATACGGATCAACGGAGTCTCTAACATCTATTCAAGCAAAATGATTTGAACTTGAGGCAACAGAGGTGGTTAGAGCTATTGAAGAACTATGACATCACCACTCTTTATCATCCTGGGAAGGCCAATGTTGTGGTCAACGCCTAGAATAGGAAAGTGGAGAATATGGGGAGTCTTGCATTTATTCTAGCCCAGGAGAGGCCTTTGGCCATGGATGTTCAGGCATCGGCTAGTAGGTTGGTGGTATTGGATATTTCAAAGCCGAACAAGGTTAGCTTGTGTTGTATCTCAATCATCCTTGTTCGAGCTCATTAAAGTGTGCCAGTATGATGATCCCAACTTACTTGTCCTTAAGGACACGGTGCAGCGCGGTGATGCTAAGGAGGTGAATATTGGTGATGATAGGGTGTTGAGGTTTATGGTCTTATATGTGTTCCTAATGTTGATGGTTTGAGGGAGTTGATTCTAGAGGATGCTCGCAGTTCATGGTACTCTATTCATCCTGGCGCTATAATGATGTACCATGATTCGAAGCAGCATTATTGGTGGAGGAGGATGAAGAAGGATATTGTTGAGCATGTAGCACGGTCTTTGAACTGTCAACAGGTTAAGTATGAGCATTAGAGACTTGGTGGTATGGTTTAGAGGATGGATTTACCGTAGTGGAAGTAGGAGGGTATCACTATGGATTTTGTGGTTCGGCTACCACAAACCTTGAGGACATTTGATGCTGTGTGGGTCATTATGGACAGAGTCACCAAGTCTGCACACTTCATTCCAGTCATGACTTTCTACACTTCAGAGCGGATGGCAAGGATTTACCTTAGAGATATTGTTCGCCTGCATAATGTGCATGTGTCTATTATTTCTGTCACAACCTAAATCGGAAGGCCGCAACGGCCAATCGGGCCGTACTTGATGAGCAACAACGCAGCGTATCGTTACCCATATTATCATGCATAAATGGGCTAGAAGGGTCGTCATGAAATAACCAGCATAAAATATAAGGGATTACTCGACATAGGACAAACCCAAAATGATATACATGTGATACACGGGGGCCTACAAGGCCGAACAAAATATTTATACACATGACATCTGTATACAAGCCTCTAAGTATTACATAAAAAACATAAGGTTGGGACATGGCCCCACCATAACCATAAATATATGTACATAAGTATACTGACTCGGAAGGCAACTTCGAGACAAGTGGAGTGCAACAACACTTCATGCTGAACTGGTAGCGTACTGTGAATACCGTCAACCTATCTATCCAGAACTGCTGCATGAAATGTGGCATCCACAAATAAAAGAGACATCAGTATGAATAAAGTACTGTGTATGTAAGGCAGGAAAGCATAAATAAGAACAATAATATAAAGAGAGATAGAGAAGAGACAATGTGTAACATCTGAGTGCCTCTAAGGGCGACTGACAGAAAATGCATGATACATATATATACACATATACTTTTAAAACCATACGACTCTATAGTCATCATCATCATCATCATCATCATCATCATCATCATCATATCGTACCCGGCCTCGAAGCGGACTCGGTAAAAACATACCCAGCCATCACAAGGCTGGGTAGAATCGTAGTCGGCCACTTGGAGCTCAGTAAAACCCAACTGATTAGTGGTTGAACAATAGGTGTCGTATCCGGCCGACTATAGCGGGGCTCGGTAGTGTAAATTAGGTACATATATATAATGCATGCTAGAGTCATGGGAATCACATTCTGAACCTTTCGGAGTGACGTAAGGACTGTAACCTCCGTATACATTATTGGAGCTAACTCGTCATCATGCAGTTTATAAGAATCAGGAAATACCAACAATATTGAAAACATAAGAATAAGAAAAGCAACATTAACACCAATCGTTCATAATAAGGGAAACAATGTAAGTACTGCTAGCTTCTAAGAATGGAGTATCTTTGGAATCACATTTATTTACGCTACTTACCATCAGAGTCGTGCAAAAGAATGAAACGGATAGCCTCCCAGACCTTGTATATACTTCCAAGCCACAAGCTATGCAAATTTCACATCTCTCAGTTTACAATATGAGAAATTATACTATCATTATCGTTTAAGCATCGTAACTATTATATATCGATCGTAACCTATTTTATGATAAAACGGACAGCACCTCCCCTATTTATTTGACTTCCCACAAGTCACCACATTCACTAAAAATCCCAAACAACATTAATAATAATAATAATAATCGTATTAAGCCTCCCAAACAATCCACCAATCAACAACAGTACTAACAAGCCTTTCGATAGATATCTCACAAGTTCTAGCTGCAACGACTTAGCCGCAACTTGGATAAGCTTAAATACATATAGAGTAAGAGGTTCCTCACCTTAAAACCGATATAAAAACTCCAATTTGAGATTACTTTATTTCACCATGAAGTATCCTTCCAATGCAGCCACAAAAAGAAGGAAGCTAAAGTAGCAAGCACTTCGGGTTGCTCGGCACTAGAATCACTTTGGAAGACCTGAAATCACCTAGGGTTGATATGCAAAACATGGGAGAGTATTTTAAAGAACATAAACCACTCAAAAGAACCCCCAACACGAGCTGGAACCACACCAAAATCAATAACTACAAGAAGAACAAGAAACTCACTAGCGCCACGGGATTCCCGACACTTGATTTGAGTTGTTTGTCCTTTGTATGGGTCTTGAATCATGAGATAACTTTGAGAGAAGGTTTTTAGGTGTCAAGGGTATAAATATAATTAAAAATAGTGAGTGAAAACGGGCTGTATGTGTCACATATATATTAAGATATCTCAACCGCTTAAGTGGATCCCATAGGGAGCTGCTTGTGCACTCTCGCGAACACGTATCTCTCTACTACAATGTTGTATCGATGAACAATTTAATGCATTAGAAACTACACTCGTATATATTCAATTTGGTGGGTGGATCACCCCGTAAATCCATACACGTTGAAATAAACGCTTAGTGACATTTGACCTAAATTTCATTAAACTTTATCAACATAACTTGTGACTACTGTTGTTTCACAATTCGTTTGACTTTAAAATATAACACACGACTATAATACAAAAAAATACCTCATAACATTATCTTCTTATCATCTTAAGAACCCTAGTCTCACCCTAAATGTACGGGTTATAACATGTTTAACTTGTCGACTTTAGATAAAACTTATTTTCTTCGATTCGTTTAGCTTCTTAATCTTCCAACCCTCGTGATACTTCCTTCGAACTTGTTTTAACCCATCATTATCTTTGTAAAGGTCCTTCGACTCTCCGACTCCTATTGATTCACTTAATATGAATTCTAACATAAAAGTACGAGGTGTAACATCTTTTCCCCTATTTGGAACATTCGACCTGGAATGTAAAGGAGTCTTAGAGAAGAAACTTGCCCTTGCAGATTTTACGGAACTTTTGAGAGTCTCCTCTGCAAATAGGACTATCCCATACCTTGTTTCTAAATAAAACTAATCTGGAAAACATTGTAACTCATCAATTCTAAGTATCGGTTAATAATAGAATGAGTGTTAATCAAAATCACACAACACGGTTTAAGAAAACACATGACCGAGCTACAGTCGTCAAGAATCTTCTATCTGAACCAACTGAGGGTACTTAGAATCAATGCTTCTTCAACTTCCCACGTCTTACATTTAAAATTCGTATTCCTCCACGATATCTTTACGGAAGTCACTTTCTTGGTCCCCAACTTATGGACTGCCGATCTAAAATAACAACCATAACCTCTTCATAAGACAGGTTCTTTGTAATCTGAACATCATGTGCTTCTACAGAATAGATTCTTGATTCGTTAATAGCTACTAAAGGTTTCTCATAAGATCGACCCTCTACTACTTGTATATCATTTAATGCATTCCTTTAATATCGAAACACGATAGCCAGGTGAACAGATCCTAATTCTAAGAGAAGATTAATTTATTCTCTTCTCTGGGTAGTTTGGACGTGGATTTATATATGTCTTAATTAGCTTGTCCCGGTATGTTATTATGCTTTTCGTGAGAAATAATTTTGAAACACCTCATTATTAAATCGATATTTCCTTAAGTCTTGTTATCGCATGTTGGGGTTCCATCTATGATGCTTCTAAGAACAAACACTCTTGAATAAAGCTGAATTTTCTATAACTTGAATCATTAAGTCCGGTCAAACAATTATGTCTTTCAAATTGTCTTATAGGGAATCTACATTTCCTTCTGCATCATGCTTTATAAGAAGCTACTCCGTGCAGTTTAAAATGTATCCGTATAATCCTCCCGCATGTATAAGTACTACTATAATTATTTTTGTGCGCTCCTCATAGTTGGTAATTGATCATCCCATCTTTCTGTTAAATTTGACGTCTTAGCTTGTAACATATCTTTGAGCATCGGAATTGTACGCTTCACTTGCTAGAATTATCTTATGTACCCAAGTTTCTTGAGAGGACTTTTAGAAGTTATCTGTATCTGAGAACCTCTATTAAGCATAATCGAGGCAGAAATATTATGTACCTGATCTACCTTCTGCACCCTTCCGTTTTACATAAACCTTGGTAATTTGTCCAGTAAAAGTAAGCTTATTGTGTTTTATCAATCTAACCACAGTCGTGCATGTGGAATAGAACTTGCTAAATTTGTAAGGAATCTTATGCTAATCACTTTGCATTTCCATATTGGGTTGCAGTATTCTATGTCAGTCCATTGGGTTCCTGATGTTCTATTTTGTCTGATTAGCAACTGGAATATTAAGCCATGAGCCCTACAATAATTTTCTCATCTCGTCCTACCAATGTAATCCTTTGACCTCATGGTATATCTTTGACGTTCCGAGACAAATAGAATATCCTAAATAATGAACCTATATCCTAATGTGCGGTTGGTCATGATATTTCAAGATCCCTCCTTCAATAGACTCAAAAGCTGTAGTTTCCTCTTGCCGAATACCCCTTTACACTTTCCCTTAAACGGGGATCTTCCCTATCTATAAGAGATAACTCTGACATATTCTAGGCCATTATACCTTTATTACTGACTCTTCCAAGCGTACCCTGAACCCGTTAATTAGTGAAGACCTCTAGTCAACCCTTTTTCCTTTTAGGCTTCCTCATTTTTCAAACAACCCGTGACTTATGACTAAACGCATTTGTTACAATATTGATTCCGCTCTTTCTATTCTAGTTCTAAACTGTCTTATATGAAACATGTACACAATTATGGTTCTCCATTCCTCCTTATTTTTCTCACTTCCCCTAGTTGTCAACGACTTCTTATTTGGCTTATATTATGATATTTTGTTTGCAACTCTGATCTTATTCCCACACATTCTGAATTTCTCGTACATATAGTTCTGGTCCTCATCTATTGATTTCAATATTTTTGTTACCATATACATTTGATATATTTCTTCGTTGGTTGGGTTCCGATTTATAGAAGAAACTGACATTGTGAAACAACTTACCTTCATAATACTTCATTCTACTTCCTTTTCGTATTGCCTATCCTAAGTCTTATCTTTGATGTCGACTTTATTGTTTTCACCTTTATGGTTTCTCTTATTTAGGGGTTTCTTTGAAATATCGTACTAATTCCCGTGTTCTTTCTTTCATCTCGACTATCCTGCATGGTTTCAACATTTAGATATCCACATGGTCTATCTTTAATTTCAAGAGTCATTGTACTTGGATCTCTTTCTAACTCTTTATGATTGTTCTTCCTTCTCATTTAAATCTCATCAATTTCATTTGGAGTCATATCAACCAAGTTTAGCACATTCTTCCGGTTAACATTTTCATGTATAAAGTGTTTGACTATGCTTTTTGTAAATTTATTAACACATATCGTCTCTTTTCCACATCGTTTATACCCGTGCGTGACTTTAAAGTTTCTTATACTCCTTTTTGTCCCAATCCTCCCATCTTTTCACTGTTAAAAAAATGTGCTCTCGACTTAGTGCTTTACCACCTCATTTCCCCTTTAGGGAAATAGTCCAATGATTCACCCTTGAAGTACTACTCGTCTTTCCGCCTTTCTTAGGTCTGTATGCATGGTAGTTTAAGATTGACATATGGGTAACCTTTCTTCCTCTGAGACTATTTATGGGGGTCCATATACGTAGCGAGTCATACATTCTTGCTGGCATGCCTTCTTTCGACAAGTTTAACTTTAATTCATGTGGCTGGTCAAAGAGATCTCTATAAATTTCTTTTAGGGTTCTTCTCCCACTAATCCTCTTCCTCCTTCTACTTATTCACTCTTTCTATCGCTGCAATGTTAGCTATTGTGATAGTCCTTTGAATCTCCAATCGATACCTTAGTTCTAGTTCATCCTAAGTCATCCTTCGATAGAAGCACCTCACATCTATATTATTAAATTGACCTTCCAATAATCCCCGTTAAAATTACTAATCCACCTTTCTAATGAAGACGTGGACCATACTGCTTTGTAACCTCAGAGATTACTTGCCTACGAATCTTAATGTACTTCTGTAATTGCGTCCCTTAATAGTCTTCCCAATTCACTCATATTTCTCAATTGTATTTCATACAAACCTTTCACAACATTCCATTTCATGTCTCATTCGATGTAATAACAAAACATCCTTGATTCGTGACTTTACCTACTCTAACTGGCCTCATTCTTTAGTTGTCTGATATTCCTTTACTTATCTGATAACCCCAAGTTGTACAACCTCCCCGATGATACCTTTCGCATGGTGAGTTTATCTTTAGTACATTTTTTGTAACGACCCGACCGGTCATTTAGAGCTCTAAGGTTACGTTCAGTGGTTTGAGGTCTCCGTTCATGGGACACTTATCTGCATGGTCAGATTTCATTCTCAAATATTTCAGGATGAATTTGAATGAGTGATTCTCACTTTAGAAGCTTAAGTTTAAAATGTTGATCAAGGTTTGACTTTTGTGAAAGCAACCCAGGAATGGTATTTTGATGGCTCCAATAGGTCCGTATCGCAATTTTGGACCTTGACGTGTGCCCAGAATCGGATTTGTTAGGTTGATTTGTGTTGTTTTGCCGAAGGTTGGCAATTTAAAGGCTTAGAATTTTGATAAGTTTGACTGTAGGTTGACTTCATAGATCTTGTGTTTGGATTTATGTTTTGGGACTTGGAATAGGTATATTTCTTCATATGGAACTTTTTCACAAAGTTTGGCATCATTCATAGTTGATTTGATAGAAATAGGACGGGCTGTTGTATTTTTAGAAGTTCTTGAGTTTCATGTTGATTTCGTGTGTTTTGGAGGTCCGATTCATGGTTTTGTATGTTATTGTGATGTTTTGATCGCGCGAGCGAGTTCGAGTTATATTTTTAGTCTTGTCTTGATGTTCGGTGTAGAGCCCCGAGGGCTCGGGTGAGTTTCGTACACGTTTCATAGTATTTGGATGAGTTTTAGTGTTGTTGGTGTTGATCAGGTATTGGAGATCCGCATTTGCAAGATATATGTCGCATCGATATTAGGCTACGTCTGCAAGGTTCGCATTTGCGAACCCGGAGTTCGCATTTTCGATGGGGGGCCCCTGTGTGAGTTTGTTCGCATTTGCGATTTTAATGGTCGTATTTGCAAAGTGTTTAATGTTTGCAATTGCGAATTATTCATCCCAATTGCAATGACAGCAAGTGTGTGAGGTCACTCCTCTTTGCGATCATTTTCTCGTATTTGCGGCATCTACGACTGGACACAAAAGCTGAGGGACGGCAATTTTGTCTCGTTTTTATATTTTGGAACCCTAGACTCCATAGGAGGTGATTTTGAAGAGAGATTTTCATCTACAATCATTGGGCAAATGATTTTTGTTCAGTTTCCAACTATTTTACATGATTATATGCGAGTTGTAACATCAAAATTATGAGAAGCAAAGTGAAATTTTGAGAAATATTGTCTATATTTTGAAAAATGAGAGTTTGAGAGTCGATTTGGACTTTGATTTTGAAACAAAACACATGTATAGACTCGTGGGGTTATGGGTAGTCGGAACCTACCCTTGGAACCGGGTTTTGACCGTGCGAGCCCGGGGTTGACCTTTGTTGACTTTCGAGGAATTGTATAAAGATCATAGCTTTAATTATTGGTATTTATTTCCTTTGCATTATTTGATGTTATTGAGTCGGTTTTGGTTAGATTTGAGCCAAGCGAAGGTGAATTTTAAAGGCAAAGCTATTTAGATTAATGATTGAGGGCTTTTGAGGTAAGTATCTTACCTAACGTTGTTTGGGGGAACCACCCCCTAGGGATTGGTTTGTTTGCACTATTTGAACTTCGTGAAAGACGTGTACATGAGGTGACGAGTGTGTACACGGCTTATATGTAAATAATTGACCATTTTAGACTCTTAGGTTCTTATGTACATAAAAATGAAGTTGATTTATCATGTTATATCCTTCATTGTTAAATTTACCCTTACATGCCCTATTTGAAGTTATTGGTTCATGTCCTATCTTTTGTTGCCAAATATACGCTCACATGCTTTAAATTGTATTTGTTGCCTCTTTATTGTTACATGTTGTCTCTTCCATGGTTGATTATCCTTATTTGAAGCTATTGTCACGTGTAATCTCTTCCGTAATTGGTAATCCTTAGTTGCAGTCATTATTCCATGTTTTCTCTTCCATTGTGATTTATCATTGGTTGAAAATCGTTGTTAAATGTTATCTCTCCTATTGTTGAGTTATTCTTATTTGATATAATTGTTCTATGTTATCTCTCCTATCATTGAGTTATTCTTATTGGATATCATTGTTACACATTATCTCTCTCATTGTCGAGTTATTCTTATTTGAAGCCATTACCACTTGTTATGTCTTTTATTGTGAGCTCATTCTACCATTTCATTGTGTTTTGTAATTCTTGTGTTGATTTATTTGACGTACATCCGAGTTATTGTTGTTGTTGTATTCAGTGTTGTTACGCCGAGGGCTATGTGTTGTTATGGTATTGGACTTGTTTGTAAGGAAATGTTGTGCCATATACGCACATGTGGTGCGAGTTGTTATATATTTTGTTGTTATGTTTTAGGCACACATGATGTTGTTCAGAGGACTTGTCGAGGTGTTTGCAAGTGAGTTGTCCGTGCTATTATTATTATCAATATTTGCACATGCGGCGTGACAAGCCAGGCTATATACATGTTTCCAAGACACAGAGACCCGAAGACTGAAGGCCAAAATGGAGTGCGAGGGTAAGAAGAAAGCTTGGTCCGCGGACAACGTTGTGGTTCATCTAGTGATGGTAGTGGTGGAAGGTCAGTATTTAGGGTAGGGTCATCCAAACCAACCCATTCCTTTGCTCAGTCTTTAGTCAGTGCACCGCCATCAGGGCCCAGTCAGCAACAATGGAATTGTTTCAGTCCCAGTCAAGACAACAAAGGATCTTACCAGCAGGGTCAACCTGGTGGGAGATTCAAGTGGCAGCGAATACCCATATGCCCTAGGTGTGGGAAGATGCATTTACGGGCATGCTACATAGACCTACCCACATACTACGGGTGGAACGTTATGGGTCACATTCAGAGGGTTTGCCATCGTCCCGCCATAATGTGGGTAGGGGTACGGCACAACCAGCTAGTTCTGCAGCTACGACATTTGCAGCACCTCCTCCAGCTCGAGGTACTCCATCACGCACATGGCGCGGTGCAACAAGGGGTTGTGCATAGAGATTGGGAGGACCCATCCGATTATATACTTTGATGGGTCGCCATAGTTCAGAGACCTCTCCATATGTTGTCATAGGTATATTGACTGTCCAATCTCATAATGTATATTCTCTTATAGATCCTGGTTCCACTTTGTCATATGTCACTCCTTATGGTGCTTTAGAATTCGGGATAGAACCGTAACAGCTTCATGACCCGTTCTCAGTATCTACTCCAGTTGGTGAGTCTATTATGGCCACGTGGGTTTATAGGGATTCTGTTGTCACGATGCATGGTCGAGACACCATGTCGATCTCATTGATTTGGGGATGGTTGATTTTGATGTGATAAAGGGGATGGTCTTGCTCTATTCATATTTTTCCAAGATTGATTGTTGAACTAGAATCATCAGGTTTAAGTTTCCAGAAGAGCCAGTCATTGAGTGGTAGGGCAATGATGTAGTGACGAAGGGTAGGTTTATTTCTTATCTTAAGGCCACAAAGTTGATCAACAAGGGGTGTATTTACCATTTGATCCAGGTTACAGACATTGATGCTGAGGCACCTACACTTGAGTCTATGCCAGTTGTGAACAACTTTCCAAAGGTCTTTCTTGATGAGCTCCCTGGGATCCCACCATACAGGGAGATTGATTTTGGGATCGATGTGATGCCAGGCACGCAGCCTATATCCATTCCACCCTACAAAATGGCGCCGACAGAATTGATGGAACTAAAGGAGAAGTTGAAGGATTTGTTAGAGAATGGTTTCATTCGGCCGAGTGTATCACCTTGGGGTGCACACGTTCTCTTTGTAAGAAAGAAGAATGGATCAATGAGAATGTGTATTGACTATCGGCAACTTAACAAAGCCACAACCAAGAAAGACTACCCACTGTCGAGGATGGATGACTTGTTTCATTAGTTGCAAGGTGCTAAGTACTTCTCAAAGATTGACTTAATATCGTGGTATCACCAATTAAAGATTAGGGAGCAGGATATTCCAAAAACACCTTTTAAAACCTTGTATGGGCACTTGGAATATTTGGTGATGTCTTTCGGGCTAACGAATGCCTCGACAGCTTTCATGGATCTTATAAATCAAGTCTTCAAGCCTTTTCTCGACTCTTTTGTGATAGAATTCATTGACGACATCCTTTTCTATTCGCGAAGTCGTGACGACCATGCCGATTATCTTAGGGCAGTTTTGCAAACTCTAAATCAGCATAAATTATACGCGAAGTTTTCGAAGTGTGAATTTTGGCTTGAATCTGTCACTTTCTTGGGTCATGTCGTCTCTCTTCTAGAAGAAGAGTGACAGACTCAACAACTTTGTTGTTAGCTGTATACCATTTGTTGATAAGTGAGTATATCATTCCAATTAAGGAGTCTAGGAACAAATACCGTGCTATGATCAGTATTTTCTTCCATAAGCATGGTGACTCCTTTGACACTTTCAACTCGAGCTCTAGGTGGAAGAGTAGTGTCCATAAGTCTGCAATAGACTCTATGAATGATGGCTACTTCACGAGTATTAATTTTGCTATTCATATTCTTGGTTTTGACGTTCAGAGTCAAAGTATCCATGACATTAGGGTCATTGATATCTACCGAGAAATTAGGATAGCAGTTAAAGTATACCGGGCCATTGGCTAGGTTACTTTGGAGGACTCCTAAGAGAGAGTCGTCGAAATTCAAGAGACGAGCATCTCTTAGAAGGACGCAGATGGGTATGTCTAAACCTTTTCTGAAAAGAGGTTTGACAGCAATCTGGACAAGACCAATATGCAAGTAATTGAATTGACGTCTATATCTATTCAAATCTTGTACAGAAAGCAACTTAATAATTTCTAAGGAATTATTAATAGCAATAGTGGACTCACAGGTCATAATGTTATCCTTCTTAATGAAACTTACATTTCCTAATTCATAAATCTTTTTAAAAGGTTCATTAGGGATGTTCCAATTTTGTACATCAGTTTCTAATCTAGCAATCTTAGTTGCTGCAGAAGATAAATTAACACTGTTTAAAACATGCTAGTTTGAATTCATATTTTGCAAATATAGTCTATGGGCTAATAGTGCTAAAATAACTGTTCAATACGTATAAGTAAACAGTAAATATGTAGATATCTATCGGATACAGTACCTTAACTTCTTAGATCTAATGGCTTCTTAGTGGTGTCTTCTTGGCTTTACATCTTTTTGTCTAAAGTCATCTTAGCGACGGGATCACCTAGCAAGGTCTAAACGCCTACCTCGGCAACAACGACCTATCTCTTTCAGGCTAGCCAACGTCTGAACCGGATATTAATCGGTTACCTTATACTTATAGAGAAAATAATTACCTCATATGGAACTTTGAAGCATTTTAGAACAATAATTTAAAGTACTGTACATAGGATAGATATAAACATAATTAAAGTTTAAAATACTATAATTGAAAGTAATTTTGCCATGCCCTAGACAGTATATGTACTTAGCTGCTCATGCTAAATACGTATAATGCCAACATGGTATTTTTGATCAAGAAGCTCCCACAATCTTACTTATAATCCCTTGCTCAAGCCTTGTAATTCAACAAGGAAGGCTCTCGGGGTCTCCTTCTAAGAGGTAATGCTCTACTATCTAGCTCTAAACTTTGGAATTGGATTGAATATAGGTGATGGGAGGCATGAATCTGGGGTTGGAAGTTAGTCATTTTGCATGCATGTGCTAAAATGGTGGTATGGGAGTTGTTAAACTAATTTGGGTGAGATATGGACTTAGGAATAAATTTTGAGATGAAGGNCTATTCATATTCTTGGTTCTGACGTTCAGAGTCAAAGTATCCATGACATTAGGGTCATTGATATCTACCGAGAAATTAGGATAGTAGTTAAAGTATATCGGGCCATTGGCTAGGTTACTTTGGAGGACTCCTAAGAGAGAGTTGTCGAAATTCAAGAGACGAGCATCTCTTAGAAGGACGCAGATGGGTATGTCTAAACCTTTTCTGAAAAGAGGTTTGACAGCAATCTGGACAAGACCAATATGCAAGTAATTGAATTGACGTCTATATCTATTCAAATCTTGTACAGAAAGCAACTTAATAATTTCTAAGGAATTATTAATAGCAATAGTGGACTCACAGGTCATAATGTTATCCTTCTTAATGAAACTTACATTTCCTAATTCATAAATCTTTTTAAAAGGTTCATTAGGGATGTTCCAATTTTGTACATCAGTTTCTAATCTAGCAATCTTAGTTGCTGCAGAAGATAAATTAACACTGTTTAAAACATGCTAGTTTGAATTCATATTTTGCAAATATAGTCTATGGGCTAATAGTGCTAAAATAACTGTTCAATACGTATAAGTAAACAGTAAATATGTAGATATCTATCGGATACAGTACCTTAACTTCTTAGATCTAATGGCTTCTTAGTGGTGTCTTCTTGGCTTTACATCTTTTTGTCTAAAGTCATCTTAGCGACGGGATCACCTAGCAAGGTCTAAACGCCTACCTCGGCAACAACGACCTATCTCTTTCAGGCTAGCCAACGTCTGAACCGGATATTAATCGGTTACCTTATACTTATAGAGAAAATAATTACCTCATATGGAACTTTGAAGCATTTTAGAACAATAATTTAAAGTACTGTACATAGGATAGATATAAACATAATTAAAGTTTAAAATACTATAATTGAAAGTAATTTTGCCATGCCCTAGACAGTATATGTACTTAGCTGCTCATGCTAAATACGTATAATGCCAACATGGTATTTTTGATCAAGAAGCTCCCACAATCTTACTTATAATCCCTTGCTCAAGCCTTGTAATTCAACAAGGAAGGCTCTCGGGGTCTCCTTCTAAGAGGTAATGCTCGACTATCTAGCTCTAAACTTTGGAATTGGATTGAATATAGGTGATGGGAGGCATGAATCTGGGGTTGCAAGTTAGTCATTTTGCATGCATGTGCTAAAATGGTGGTATGGGAGTTGTTAAACTAATTTGGGTGAGATATGGACTTACGAATTAATTTTGAGATGAAGGATTCTCATCCTAGGACCTTGTAGTCAAATTCCCACACCTAGTGTTTGATGAAATGCCTAAATAAGTTGAACCCATGAACCCTTTCCTAATTACGGTTCAATTTTGTCATATATCCAGTAGATCAAAGTCACTAGAAGTTTCGGAACGTTGCAGTAATCTAAGGAAGGCTCAAGCAAAGTATGCTGGCTAAACTTCTCTCATAGAATCGAATTCCATGATGTTCTCGTAAGCTTCAAGCGTGGTTGGCCCAAGTTCTTATTTCCTCATGTTCCAAGCCATTCCTAATATATTCAATTATTCCAAATAAGCATTGTGTCGAAAAGTATATGCTCAAAATGTGTCCAATTGCTCCTATCACATTACGCAACCGTTCGGGATTGTATTCAAGTATGGATTATGTATCAAAATGCTATGATTTCAATTCATGTTCAATTGCAAGCTTTATTATTCCTTATTTTGGGAGGAAACCTCAATGTGCTTGAGACTACTATTCCTCATATACATATTTAAAGTCTTTATTTTAAAATGATCTTTTAGTTGATAACCTTTGTTGATACTTGAAAGTGAAAGAAGTGAGTATGAAATATAAAATGAGGCCATCGTGCCAGGAATGAAAATTATACTTGTCGCCAATAGTGCCGATGAAATGAAAGGAAGTGTGAAAGATTATGAAATGAGTTGTAACTCCTTTATATAATAAATGGTTTGGGAGAATCGTTTAGTGACCGAGGAATGGTAGGTTGAAATAACCTAACCCCGAAACTACACATGCCGGTGTAGGAGTAATTGAGGGGTAAATCCTCATACTGTTTTGTTGAGATTTTTCCCCTTAATTGGGATGAGATACATGTGTTGAGATTATTCCCCTTAATTGGGATGAGATGATGGCTAGCGAAAGGTGATGTTGATCCATACGACATTGTGGTGAGACGGCTTAGCCAATGAGCAGAGATCGGATGCCATGCCGCGTACATGGTGGTGTTGTGTTTGATGTCGAGCCTCATACAATAGGGTGAGACGGCTTAGCCGATCGGTCCGAGATCAAACTCTGTCCTATAAGCACGGTGATGTATCGGTACTATAGATCTCCCAACCTAAAATGTTGATTTTACTTGAAGATTTATCTCACTATTGACTAGGTATTGTGTTATTAATTGGGGTTTCTCACTGATTTCATGTTCCTCTCCTTTCGTACTATTATTCCATGTCTTAAGAGGCTGTTTAGCCTTACATACTAGTAGTATTCCATGTGCACTAACGTCCCTTTTTCTAGGGACACTGCATCTTTAATGGATGCAGGTGGTTCCACAGCAGGCGATATCGATCAGTAAGAGTGGTACACCCTCTTCTCAGCTGACTTGGAGAGCCCCACTTCGTATTGGAGTATTGTGTCTTTTGCTTCATGTGTATAGTTGTTTGTGGTATAGTTGGGGCCTCGTCACCTGATGGTAGGTTATATACTCATGTTTTAGTTGCTTATTGCATTCTAATTTACTACACTTTAATTGAGTTTGAGCTTTAATCGCTAGTGTTCTGCACTAATAGTGTGTCTTATGCCTTGTAGGATGTGATTCCGAGTAATGTAAATATTATGGAATGAATTTGAGCTATTTGGAGCTTTGAAGTCTGAGTAAAAGCCCAAGGGGTTAAGCCGAGATCACGTTCGGGGGTAATGTCAAAAATCTAGATTAGAAATTCACTCTAAGAGAAGTCCACATTCGCGGCGCGTGGGGGCGGCATGTGACGTGCCGCGGCTACCCAATTTTTGCTTCCAGTCAAATTACACACTCCCTAATAAACTCCACAAGCACCCCGCGTGGCGCGTCTCCCCATGCGGTGCGCCTGTGCATTTTTTACAGAAATATAATCCTATTTCGTGTAGGAGGAGGTGTTTTCGTTTCGACCCGACCCTACTTAGTATAAATACATGGAAAAATGGTATTTGGAGGACTTTTGACACTTCTTAGACCTAAGGAAGCTAAGGAGGAAGTAGAGAAGCAAAAACACAAGGATTTCATCATTTAATCCTCGCTCAAGACAAGAGTTTGAATCATTTTATGTTTTCCTTTAACATAAATATAATTGTGATGAATTGCTCCATAATTATGGAGTAGTTCTCTTTAGTGTTTGATGGATTTGGTGTATTGATACTTTTTTATGGATTATAACTCTAGTTTTTATGTATTGAATCGTTTGTGATGACTTAATTATTGCATCTGTATTTACTTGCTCATATAATCGAGAGAGGCATAACTTGTGATATCTTTGCATTATATTCTGTTGGTTGAAGTCATTAATTCTGCTTAGGAATCAAAAGAGGCCAGTTGAATTGTTGATTAAACCTAGTTATGAGGATAATCGAGAGAGGTTATCCTAAAGACCAATCCATTATGAATTCTTGCATATCTCCACCGAGCTTAATTTAGTTCATCTTGTGAGGTTGAGACTTAATCGAGAGAGGAGTTTCTTCTAAACGTGTGAACTAATAATTGAGTGAATTCAAGAGACTCATTTAAACATTAGAAGTGAATTGTCTAGAGTTAGATCCCAAACAATTTTCTTGCACCCATTCTGTTACGCCCCGCAGTATTACGTCGATGTTACGCTCCGCAGTATTATATTACGATGATGTTATACCCCGTAGTATCGTACGTTGAATTTGTTGGAAGATAATTGACATCGGTTCAAGGACAAAGTTATATACCGAGCCTACTGTGGCTGAGCGCCTATAAGTGAGCCCAGAATAGCCGAGCTACAGAGCCTAGTATGGCTGAGCGCCTATGAGCGAGCCTACTACGACATAGCAGTTATATATACCGAGCCCTATAAGGCCGGATAGCTATTTTACTTACTATATTGAGAGAGTTGAGTCAGTATCAACAGGTAAGCATATCTTCAGATTATCTTTGACTCCCAGTTACTTTCAGTTATTATATTATCAGTTCAGTTTCATCTTTCAGTTATTCTGTTGCCTTACATACTCGGTACATTATTTCGTAGTAACGTCCCTTTTGCTAGGGATGCTGCATTGCATGCATGTAGGATCAGACAGACAGATGAGTAGATCTCCTCAATAGGGTTTTCCCGAGTTCAGCTTGATCGGTACGCTCCGCGTCCTTCGGAGTTGCCGGGTCTAGAGTTTTACGTACATCTTGTGTATATATGTATATATTTATGTTATGGATAGGTCGGGGCCCTGTTTCGATCATAGTACATCCATCAGTAGATGCTTGTAGACATATCCTGTCAGTTAGTGCAGTATGTTGGGCTCGTAAGCCTTGAATGTATATTTTATTCACTTGCCAGTTGTAGTAGTCATGACAGCCTTGTAGGCCCACCTTTATATTGATATTTAGTCAGCGTTCGCAAATTGTCTTGCAATATGTCCCATGGACAAAGTATGACATTATATGTTCAGAGTCCCTTAGTCGCAAGTTGGTACGCAAGGATAGGTGAGGCACTGGGTGCCGGTATCGCCCCCCAGGTTCGGGGCGTGACACATTCCATCAACACCATATTTTCTCCCATTGATAACCTTCCTTGATTACTCATTGTTGCAATTGTCATTAGTCAATAGTTTAGACTCTTAGTTAATTTTAGTATTAAACACAAAACTCTAAATTGTTGATCATCTTAGATAGAAATCCAGCTATAAACTACGATAATACTGTTTAACTCCAATCCCTGTGGATACGATATTATATTTTACTATATTTGGCTAGCAAGCATATTTAAGTGTGTGTTTTGGGCTCGTCAAATTTTGGCATCGTTGCCAGGGATTGGCAATCAATAGTGTTAGAAATTGTTTGTAGTGCTAATTCAGAAAAGTTTTATTTTATTTTATTTTCTCTTTTTACGGTTAGTTTTCTTTGACTATGCACAAGCGACAGGTTCAAATTGGTGCATAACTCGATCTTTTGAGAAAGAATTGATACCATACAAACCAGAGATAGAAAACAACTACGACAACTGAAGAAAGATAGAAATCTCCATGAGAATATAGAGAAGGTTGGGCAATCGTCAACCAAAGAAACTATGGTTGGAGATGATGATAATGTTGATTTGGATGCGAAGGAGACAACCCAACAAAGAGAAATAGCTGCACGAGATGCTGAGGAAGCAGCTCTTCGAGATGCACAAATTGTCTACGAAGAGGAGAGGGCTCGGAGAATTTCTCAGAATCAGCCTTTGGTTCCAGACCAGTTCAACAATATAGCTCCCAGTGCTGGGAGGCCACTTGGTGATTATGCTAGACCGGTCTACAATCAAGGCTTATCAAGTGTGAGACCACATTCAGTAACGGCCATCAATTTTGAGTTGAAGCAAGGGTTTCTTCAGACCCTTCAAAATTGTTGTGTCTTCAGAGGAAAGCAAAACAAAGATCCAAACAGACATCTAATGGACTTCTAGGAGATTATGAATACCTTTCAATACAATGGTGTGTCACAAGATGCAGTTTATTTAAGGGCATTCCCCTTCACACTCAAAGATGATGCAAAGCACTGGCTTCGAAGCTTGCCTAATGAATCGATTAGAACATGGAATGAGATGACCAGCAAATTACTTGATAAATATTTCTCAACAACTAAGATGGGCAAGTTTGGAAGAGAGATCCATAACTTATGCTAGAACGAGACTGAATTGTGTTTGAAACTTGGGAGAGGTTTAAGGAGATAGTACGAAAGTGTCAACATAGCGGAATTGATCTTCGGATGCAACTCCAGGGCTTTTGGGATGGATTGACACCGACCTCATGTAGAACATTGAGCGATGCAGCTGGAGGCCCATTGATGAAAAAGACTCCAGAGTAGATAGTCATAATTCTAGATGAGTTATCTAAAGATGCAAATCAGTGGCCCTCTGAAATTGCTGAAAGAAGAAGAGCAACTGGTGTACACCAAGTTGATGCTAACACATATGTGCAGGTATAACTTGATACCATGGCCAAAGAAATAAGGAAGCTGACCTTAGTTTTGATACATAATGAGCCTCATGCATCATGTGACATATGTGGAAGATGACACCCTACTCGTGAGTTTCAGGCCTCAACTGAGGAAGTTAATACTATTGGGAATTATAACATCAATGCAATGGGTCAAAAGCACCCCAATTTTTCATGGAGTTCACTTGGGGGTGCTGCAAATGCATGGAAACAAAACAATCCCAGATTTCAAGGAGAAGGAGCTCCAAGTTTTGTGAATAAGCCGAGGATGTAGTTTCAGCGTCAACACTCCCTGATAAACTCCACAAGCACCCCATGTGGAGCGTCGCCCCATGCAGCGCGCCTGTGCATTTTTTACAGAGATACAACCCTATTTCGTGTAAGAGAAGGTGTTTTCATCTGGTCCTGACCCTACTTGGTATAAATACATGGAAAATGTTATTTGGAGGACTTTTGATACATCTTAGACCTAAGGAAGCTAAGGAGGAGGTGGAAAAGCAAAAGCACAAGGATTTTATCATTCAATTCTCTCAAGAATAGAGTTTGGATCGTTTTATGTTTTTCTTTAATGTAAACATATTTCTGATGAATTGCTCCGTATCTATGGAGTAGTTCTCTTTAGGGTTAGATGGATTTGGTGTATTAACACTTGTTCGTGGATTATAACTCTATTTTTTATGTATTGAATCGTTTTGGATGATTTAATTGTTGCATCTATATTCACTTGTTCATGTAATCGAGAGAGGCAAAACTTGTGAAACTTTTGCATTATATTCTGTTGGTTGAAGTCATTAATTCTGCTTAGTAATCGAAAAAGGCTAGCTAAATGATTGATTAAACATAGTTAGGAGGATAATCGAGAGAGGTTCTCCTAAATACCAATCCATTATGAATTTTTGCATATCTTCACCGAGCTTAACGTAGTTCATCTTGTGAGGTTGAGACTTAACCGAGAGAGGAGTTTCTTCTAAACGTGTGAACTAATAATTGAGTGAATTTGAGAGACTCACTTAAATGTTAGAAGTGAATCTAGAGTTAGAAGTGAATCTAGAGTTAGATCCCAAAAAATTATCTTGCACCTATTCCATCAAAACCCTGTTTCTCCCATTGATAACCTTCCTTGCTTACTCATTGTTGCAATTTTCATTAGTCAATAGTTTAGACTCTTAGTTAATTTTAGTATTAAACACAAAACTCTAAATTGTGGATCATCTTAGATAGGAATCCTACTACAAACTACGATAATATTTTTTAACTCCAATCCCCGTGTATACGATATTATATTTTACTATATTCGACTAGCGAGCATATTTAAGTGTGTGTTTTGCGCTCATCATCACCGACATTATCATATTACTCTTTTTATCAATTAGAGGCTCCGTAGACATAGTGCCGGTTGTATGTTAAACTGGGTAAGCTAAACCAGCAATGTTGTACTTGTAACGTAAATTTCCACTTCTAAACTACGAATGAGCAATATATTTTGGAAAATCGTGAATGAAGTTACTAATGTTAATGAAATTGGTGTTGTTCATGTATTCTTTTCATTGTCTAATTACTGGAACACATCTTCACTTTATTCTTAGGTATGGTCGGGTAGAAGGCATCGAATATGCTTGCTTGACTGGGATGTCTCGGTTGAGCAATGGTCCCCCTCTCCAAGGTCGGGGCATGACACATATGGTATCTACTGAAGGCATTAAAGTTGACCTAAAGAAGATTGTGGCAGTTCAAGGTTGGCCTAGACCTTATACCGCTATAGAGATCTAGAGTTTCCTAGGTTTGGTTGGGTATTATCACCGCTTTATGGAAGGGTTCTCATCTAACGAAACCCCATTGACTAAGTTAACTCAGAAGGGTGACCCATTTAGGTGGTCTAACGAGTGCGAGGAGAGCTTTCAGAAGCTCAAGACTTCCTTAACTACAGCTGCAGTTTTAGTTTTGTCTTTGGGATCGGGTTCACATACAGTCTATTATTTGCTTCACGGGTTGGCATTAGATGTGTGATGATCCAGGATAGTTGGGTGATTGCCTATGCTTCACGTTAGTTAAATCCCCATGAGAATAACTACCTAGTACATGATTTGGAGTTAGTAGTTATTGTACACACGCTGAAGATTTGGAGGCACTACTTATATCGTGTGTCTTGTGAGGTGTATACGGATCAACGGAGTCTCTAACATCTATTCAAGCAAAATGATTTGAACTTGAGGCAACAGAGGTGGTTGGAGCTATTGAAGAACTATGACATCACCATTATTTATCATCCTGCGAAGGCCAATGTTGTGGTCAACGCCTAGAATAGTAAAGTGGAGAGTGTGGGGAGTCTTGCATTTATTCTAGCCCGGGAGAGGCCTTTGGCCATGGATGTTCAGGCATCGGCTAGTAGATTGGTGATATTGGATATTTCAAAGCCGAACAGGGTTAGCTTGTGTTGTATCTCAATCATCCTTGTTCGAGCTCATTAAAGTGTGCCAGTATGATGATCCCAACTTGCTTGTCCTTAAGGACACGGTGCAGCGCGGTGATGCTAAGGAGGTGATTATTGGTGATGATAGGGTGTTGAGGTTTAGGGTCTTATATGTGTTCCTAAAGTTGATGGTTTGAGGGAGTTGATTCTAGAGGAAGCTCACAATTCATGGTACTCTATTCATCCTGGCGCTATAATGATGTACCATGATTTGAAGCAGCATTGTTGGTGGAGGAGGATGAAGAAGGACATTGTTGAGCATGTAGCACGATCTTTGAACTGTCAACAGGTTACGTATGAGTATTAGAGACTAAGTGGTATGGTTTAGAGGCTAGATTTACCGTAGTGGAAGTAGGAGGGTATCACTATGGATTTTGTGGTTCGGCTACCACAAACCTTGAGGGCATTTGATGCTGTGTGGGTCATTATGGACAGAGTCACCAAGTCTGCACACTTCATTCCAGTCATGACTTTCTACACTTCAGAGCGGATGGCAAGGATTTACCTTAGAGATATTGTTCGCCTGCATAATGTGCATGTGTCTATTATTTCTGTCACAACCTAAATCGGAAGGCCACAACGGCCAACCGGGCCGTACTGGATGAGCAACAATGCAGCGTATCATTACCCATATTATCATGCATAAATGGGCTAGAAGGGTCGTCATGAAATAACCAGCATAAAATATAAGGGAATACTCGACATAGGACAAACCCAAAATGATATATATGAGATACTCGGGGGCCTACAAGGCCGAACAAAATATTTATACACATGACATCTGTATACAAGCCTCTAAGTATTATATAAAAAACATAAGGTTGGGACATGGCCCCACCATAACCATAAATATATGTACATAAGTATACTAACTCGGAAGGCAACTTCGAGACAAGTGGAGTGCAACAACACTTCATGCTGAACTGGTAGCGTACTGTGAATACCGTCAAACTATCTATCCAGAACTGCTGCATGAAATGCGGCATCCACAAATAAAAGAGACATCAGTATGAATAAAGTACTGTGTATGTAACGCAGGATAGCATAAATAAGAACAATAATGTAAAGAGAGATAGAGAAGAGACAATGTGTAACATCTGAGTGCCTCTGAGGGCGACTGACAGAAAATGCATGATACATATATATACACATATACTTTTAAAACCATACGACTCTATGGTCATCATCATCATCATCATCATCATATCATACCCGGCCTCGAAGCGGACTCGGTAAAAACATACCCAGCCATCACAAGGCTGGGTAGAATCGTAGTCGGCCACTTGGAGCTCAGTAAAACTCAACTGATCAGTGGTTGCACAATAGGTGTCGTATCCGGCCGACTATAGCGGGGCTCGGTAGTGTAAATTAGGTACATATATATAATGCATGCTAGACTCATGGGAATCACATTCTGAACCTTTCGGAGTGACGTAAGGTCTGTAACCTCCGTATACGTTATTGGAGCTAACTCGTCTTCATGAATTTTATAAGAATCAGGAAATACCAACAATATTGACAACATAAGAATAAGAAAAGCAACATTAACACCAATCATTTCATAAGAAGGGAAACAATGTAAGTACTGCTAGCTTCTAAGAATAGAGTATCTTTAGAAGCACATTTATTTACGCTACTTACCATCAGAGTCGTGAAAAAGAATAAAACGGATAGCTTCCCAGACCTTGTATATACTTCCAAACTACAAGCTATGCAAATTTCACATCTCTCAGTCTACAATATGAGAAATAATACTTTCATTATTGTTTAAGCGTCGTAACTATTATATATTAATCGCAACCTATTTTATGATAAAACGGACAGCACCTCGCCTATTTATTTGACTTCCCACAAGTCACCACATTCACTAAAAATCCCAAACAATGTTAATAATAATAATCGTATTAAGCCTCCTAAACAGTCCACCAATCAACAACAGTACTAACAAGCCTTTCGATAGATATGTCACAAGTTCTAGCTTCAACGACTTAGCCGCAACTTGGATAAGCTTAAATACATATAGAGTAAGAGGTTCCTCACCTTAAAACAGATATAACAACTCCAATTTGAGATTACTTTATTTCACCATGAAGTATCCTTCCAACGCAGCCACAAAAAGAAGGAAGCCAAACTAGCAAGCACTTCGGGTTTCTCGGCACTAGAATCACGTTGGAAGACCTGAAATCACCTAGGGTTGATGTGAAAAACTTGGGAGAGTATTTTACAGAACATAAACAACTCAAAAGAACCCCCAACACGAGCTGGAACCACACCAAAATCAACAACTACAAGAAGAACAAGCAATTCACTAGCACCACGGGATTCCCGACACTTGATTTAAGTTGTTTGTCCTTTGTATGGGTCTTGAATCATGAGTTAACTTTGAGAGAAGGTTTTTAGGTGTCAAGGGTCTAAATATAATTAAAAATAGTGAGTGAAAACGGGCTGTATGTGTCACATATATATCAAGATATCTCAACCGCCTAAGTGGGTCCCATAGGGAGCTGCTTGTGCACTTTCGCGAACACGTATATCTCTACTACAATGTTGTATCGACGAAAAATTTAATGCATTAGAAACTACACTCGTATATATTCAATTTGGTGGGTGGATCACCCCGTAAATCCATGTACGTTGAAAGAAACGCTTAGTGACATTTGACCTAAATTTCATTAAACATTATCAACATAACTTGTGACTACTTTTGTTTTACAATTCGTTTGACTTTAAAATATAACACACGACTATAATCAAAAAAAATACCTCATAACATTAGCTTATTATCATGTTATGAACCCTAGTCTCACCCTAAAAGTACGGGTTATAACATGTTTAACTTGTCGACTTTCGATAAAACTTATTTTCTTTGATTCGTTTAGCTTCTTAATCTTCCAACCCTCATGATACTTCCTTAGAACTTGTTTTAACCCATCATTATCTTTGTAAAGGTTCTTCGACTCTCCGGCTCATATTGATTCACTTAATATGAATTCTAACATCAAAAGTACGAGGTGTAACGTCAAAAGTATTTGGAACATTCGTCCTGGAATGTAAAGGAGTCTTAGAGAAGAACCTTGCCCTTGCGGATTTTACGGAAATTTTGAGAGTCTCCTCTGCAAATAGGACTATCCTATACCTTGTTTCTAAATAAACCTAATCTTGAAAACATTGTAACTCTTCAATTCTAAATATCGGTTAATAATAGAATGAGTGTTAATCAAAATCACACAACACGGGTTAAGAAACACATGACCGAGCTACAGTCGTCAAGAATCTTCTATCTGAACCAACTGAGGGTACTTATAATCAACGATTCTTCAACTTCCCACGTCTTACATTTAAAATTCGTATTCATCCACGATATCTTTACGGAAGTCACTTTTTTGGTCCCCAACTTATGGACTGCCGATCTAAAATAACAACTAGAACCTCTTCATAAGACAGGTTCTTTGTAATCTGAACATCATGTGCTTCTACAGAATAGATTCTTGATTCGTTAATAGCTACTAAAATTTTCTCATAAGATCGACCCTCTACTGCTTGTATATCATTTAATGCATTCCTTCAATATCGAAACACGATAGCCAGGTGAACGGATCCTAATTCTAAGAGAAGATTTAATTTATTCCCTTCTCTGGGTAGTTTGGACGTGGATTTATATATGTCTTAATTAGCTTGTCCCGGTATGTTATTATGCTCTTCATGAGAAATAATTTTGAAACACCTCATTATTAAATCGATATTTCCTTAAGTCTTGTTATCGCGTGTTGGGGTTCCATCTATGATGCTTCTAAGAACAAACACTCTTGAATAAGGCTGAATTTTCTATAACTTGAATCATTAAGTCTGGTCAAACAATTATGTCTTTCAAATTGTCTTATAGGGAATCTACATTTCCTTCTACATCATGCTTTATAAGAAGCTACTCCGTGCAGTTTAAAATGTATCCGTATAATCCTCCCGCATGTATAAATACTACTATAATTATTTTTGTGCACTCCTCAATAGTTGGTAATTGATCATCCCATCTTTCTGTTAAATTTGGCATCTTAGCTTGTAATATATCTTTGAGCATCGGAATTGTACGCTTCACTTGCTAGAATTATGTTATGTACCCAAGTTTCTTGAGAGGACTTTTAGAAGTTATCTGTATCTGAGAACCTCTATTAAGCATAATCGAGGCAGAAATATTATGTACCTGATCTACCTTCTGCACCCTTCTGTTTTAGATAAACCTTGGTAATTTGTCCAGTAAAAGTAAGCTTATTTCTTTTTATCAATCTAACCACAGTCGTGCATGTGGAATAGAACTTGCTAAATTTGTAAGGAATCTTATGCTAATCACTTTGCATTTCCATATTGGGTTACAATATTCTATGTAAGTCCATTGGGTTCCTGATGTTCTATTTTGTCCGATTAGCAACTGGAATATTAAGCCATGAGCCCTACAATAATTTTCTCATCTCGTCCTACCAATGTAATCCTTTGACCTCATGGTATATCTTTGATGTTCCGAGACAAATAGAACATCCTTAATAATGAACCTCTATCCTAATGTGCGGTTGGTCATGATATTTCAAGATCCCTCCTTCAATAGACACAAAAGTTGTAGTTTCCTCTTGCCGAATACCCCTTTTAACTTTCCCTTAAACGGGGATCTTCCCTATCTATGAGAGATAACTCTGTCATATTCTAGGCCATTATACCTTTATTACTGACTCTTCCAAGCATACCATGAACCCGTTAATTAGTGAAGACCTCTAGTCAACCCTTTTTTCTTTTGGGCTTCCTCATTTTTCAAACAACCCGTGACTTATGACTAAACGCATTTGTTACAATATTGATTCCGCTCTTTCTATTCTAGTTCTAAACTGTCTTATATGAAACATGTACACAATTATGGTTCTCCATTCCTCCTTATTTTTCTCACTTCCCCTAGTTGTCAACGGCTTCTTATTTGGCTTATATTATGACATTTTGTTTGCAACTCTGATCTTATTCCCACACATTCTGAATTTCTCGTACATATAGTTCTGGACCTCATCTATTGATTTCAATATTGTTGTTACCATATATATTTGATATATTTCTTCGTCGGTTGGGTTCCGATTCATAGAAGAAACTGACATTGTGAAATAGCTTACCTTCATAATACTTCATTCTACTTCCTTTTCTTATTGCCTATCCTAAGTCTTATATTTGATGTCGACTTTATTGTTTTCACTTTGATGGTTTCTCTTCTTTAGGGGTTTCCTTGAAATATCGTACTAATTCCCGTGTTCTTGCTTTCATCTCGACTATCCTGCATGGTTTCAACATTTAGATACCAACATGGTCTATCTTTAATTTCAAGAGTCATTGTACTTGGATCTCTTTCTAACTCTTTATGATTGTTCTTCCTTCTCATTTAAATCTCAACAATTTCATTTGGGGTCATATCAACCAAGTTTAACACATTCTTCCGGTTAACATTTCCATGTATAAAGTGTTTGACTATGCTTTTTGTCAATTTATTAACACATATCGTCTCTTTTCCACATCATTTATACCCGTGCGTGACTTTAGAGTTTCTTATACTCCTTTTTGTCCCAATCCTCCCATCTTTACACTGTTAAATAAATGTGCTCTCGACTTAGTGCTTTACCACCTCATTTCCCCTTTAGGGAAATAGTTCAATGATTAACGCTTGAAGTACTACTCGTCTTTCCGCCTCTCTTAGGTTTGTATGCATGGTAGTTTAAGATTGACATATGGGTAACCTTTCTTCCTCTAAGACTATTTATGGGGGTCCATAAACATAGCGAGTCATACGTTCTTGCTGGCATGCCTTCTTTCGACAAGTTTAACTTTAATTCATGTGGCTGGTCCAAGAGATGTCTATAAATTTCGTTTAGGGTTCTTCTCCCACTAATCCTCTTCCTCCTTCTACTTATTCACTCTTTCTATCGCTGCAATGTTAGCTATTGTGATAGTCCTTTGAATCTCCAATCGATGCCTTGGTTCTAGTTCATCCTAAGTCATCCTTCGACAGAAGCACCTCGCATCTATATTGTTAAATTGACCTTCCAATAATCCCCGTTAAAATTACTAATACACCTTTCTAATGAAGACATGGACCATACTGCTTTGTAACCTCAGAGATTATTTGCCTACGAATCTTAATGTACTTCGGTAATTGCGTCCCTTAATAGTCTTCCCAATTCACTCATATTTCTCAATTTTGTTTCATAAAAACCTTTCACAACAATCCATTTCATGTCTCCTTCGATGTAATAACAACAATTCCTTGATTGTCGACTTTACCTACTCGAACTGGCCTCATTCTTTAGTCGTCTGATATTCCTTTACTTATCTGATAACCCCAAGTTGTACAACCTCCCCGATAATACCTTTCGCATGGTGAGTTTATCTTTAGTACATTTTTTGTAACAACCCGACCGGTCATTTAGAGCTTTAAGGTTACGTTCAGTGATTTGAGGTCTCCGTTCATGGGACACTTATCTGCATGGCCAGATTTCATTCTCAGATATTTCAGGATGAATTTGAATGAATGATTCTCACTTTAGAAGCTTAAGTTTAAACTGTTGATCAAGGTTTGACTTTTTTGAACACGACCCAGGAATGGTATTTTGATGTCTCCAATAGGTTCGTATCGCAATTTTGGACCTTGACGTATGCCCAGAATCGAATTCGCTAGGTTGATTTGTGTTCTTTTGCCGAAAGTTAGAAATTTAAAGGCTTATAATTTTGATAATTTTGACCGTAGGTTGACTTCATAGCTCTTGTGTTTGGATTAATGTTTTGGGACTTGGAATATGTATATTTCGTCATATGGAACTTGTTCACAAAATTTGGCATCATTCATAGTTGATTTGATAGGAATAGGACGCGCGGTTGTATTTTTAGAAGTTCTTGAGTTTCATGTTGATTTCATGTGTTTTGGAGGTCCGATTCATGGTTTTGGATGTTATTTTGATATTTTTATCGTGCGAGCGATTTCGGGTTATAGTTTTAGTCTTGTGTTGATGTTCGGTGTAGAGCCCCAAGGGCTCGGGTGAATTTCGTACACGTTTCATAGTATTTGGATGAGTTTTAGTGTTGTTGGTGTTGATCAGGTATTGGAGGTCTGCATTTGCAAGATATATGTCGCATCGATATTAGGCTACGTCTGCAAGGTTCGCATTTGCGAACCCAGAGTGCGCATCTGCGATGGGGGGCCCCTGTGTGAGTTTGTTCGCATTTGCGATTTTAATGGTCGCATTTGCAAAGTGTCCAATGTTCGTAATTGCGAATTATTCATCGCAATTGCAATGACAACAAGTGTGTGAGCTCACTCCCCTTTGCGATCATTTTCTCGCATTTGCGACATCTACGACTGGACACAAAAGTTGAGGGATGGCAATTTGGTCTCGTTTTTATATTTTGGAACCCTAGACTCCGTACGAGGCGATTGTGAAGAGATATTTTCATCTACAATCATAGGGTAAGTGATTTTTGTTCAGTTTCCAACTATTTTACATGACTATATGCGAGTTGTAACATCAAAATTATAAGAAGCAAAGTGAAATTTTGAGAAATATTGTCTATATTTTGAAAAATGAGAGTTTGAGAGTCGATTTGGACTTTGATTTTGAAACAAAACACATGTATAGACTCGTGGGGTTATGGGTAGTCGGAACCTACCGTTGGACCCGGGTTTTGACCGTGCGAGCTCGGGGTTGACCTTTGTTGACTTTCGAGGAATTGTATAAAGATCATAGCTTTGATTATTGGTATTGATTTCCTTTGCATTATTTGATGTTATTGAGTCAGTTTTGGTTAGATTTGAGCCAAGCGAAGGTGAATTTTAAAGGCAAAGCTATTTAGATTAATGATTGAGGGCTTTTGAGGTAAGTATCTTACCTAACGTTGTTTGTGGGAACCACCCCTAGGGATTGGTTTGTTTGCACTATTTGAACTTCGTGAAAGACGTGTACATGAGGTGACGAGTGTGTACACGGCTTATATGTAAAAAATTGATCATTTTAGACTCTTAGGTTCTTATGTACATAAAAATGAAGTTGATTTATCATGTTATATCCTTCATTGTTAAATTTACCCTCACATGCTAAATCCTTAATTGCAGTCATTATTCCATGTTTTCTCTTCCATTGTGATTTATCATTGGTTGAAAATCATTGTTAAATGTTATCTCTCCTATTGTTGAGTTATTCTTATTTGATATAATTGTTCTATGTTATCTCTCCTATCATTGAGTTATTCTTATTTGATATCATTGTTACACATTATCTCTCTCATTGTCGAGTTATTCTTATTTGAAACCATCACTACTTGTTATGTCTTTTATTGTGAGCTCGTTCTACCATTTCATTGTGTTTTGTAATTCTTGTGTTGATTTATTTGACTTACTTCCTAGTTATTATTGTTGTTGTATTCAGTGTTGTTACGCCGAGGGCTATGTGTTGTTATGGTATTGGACTTATTTGTAAGGAAATGTTGTGCCATATACGCACATGTGGTGCGAGTTGTTATATATTTTGTTGTTATGTTTTAGGCACACATGATGTTGTTCAGAGGACTTGTCGAGGTGTTTGCAAGTGAGTTGTCCGTTCTATTATTATTATCGATATTTGCACATGCGGCGTGACAAGCTAGGCTATATACATGTTTCCAAGACACAGAGACCCGAAGATTGAAGGCCAAAATGGAGCGCGAGGGTAGCAAGAAAGCTTGGTCCGCGGACAACGTTGGTGGTTCTTCTAGTGATGGTAGTGGTGGAAGGTCAGTATTTAGGGGAGGGTCATCCAGACCAAGCCAGTCCTTTGCTCAGTCTTTAGTAAGTGCACCGCCATTAGGGCCCAGTCAGCAGCAATGGAATTGTTTCAGTCCCAGTCAAGACAACAAAGGATCTTACCAGCAGGGTCAACCTGGTGGGAGATTCAAGTGGCAGCGGATACCCCTATGCCCTAGGTGTGGAAAGATGCATTTACGGGCATGCTACATAGACCTATCTACATACTACGGGTGGAACGTTATGGGTCACATTCAGAGGGTTTGCCATCGTCCCGCCAGAATGTGGGTAGGGGTACGGCACAACCAGGTAGTTCTGCAGCTACAACATTTGCAGCACCTCCTCCAGCTCGAGATACTCCATCACCCACTGGGCATGGTGCAACTAGGGGTTGTGCATAGAGATTGGGAGGACCCATCCGATTATATGCTTTGAGGGGTCTCCATAGTTCAGAGACTTCTCCATATGTTGTCATAGATATATTGACTGTCCAATCTTATAATGTATATTCTCTTATAGATCCTGGTTCCACTTTGTCATATGTCACTCCTTATGGTGCTTTAGAATTCGGGATAGAACCGGAACAACTTCATGAGCCGTTCTCAGTATCTACTCCAATTGGTGAGTCTATTATGGCCACGTGTGTTTATTGGGATTGTGTTGTCACGATGCATGGTCGAGACACCATGCCGTTCTCATTGATTTGGGGATGGTTGATTTTGATGTGATAAAGGGGATGGTCTTGCTCTATTCATGTTTTTCCAAGATTGATTGTCGAACTAGAATCATCAAGTTTGAGTTTCCAGAAGAGCCAGTCATTGAGTGGTAGGGGAATGATGTAGTGCCGAAGGGTAGGTTTATTTCTTACCTTAAGGCCACGAAGTTGATCAACAAGGGGTGTATTTACCATTTGATCCAGGTTACCGACACTGATGCTGAGGCACCTACACTTGAGTCTATGCCAGTTGTGAACAAATTTCCAAAGGTCTTTCTTGATGAGCTCCCTGGGATCCCACCATACAGGGAGATTGATTTTGGGATCGATGTGATACCAGGCACGCAACCTATATCCATTCCACCCAACAAAATGGCGCCGACAGAAATGATGGAACTAAAGGAGCAGTTGAAGGATTTGTTAGAGAAGGGTTTCATCCGGCAGAGTGTATCACCTAGGGGTGCACGCGTTCTCTTTGTAAGAAAGAAGAATGGATCAATGAGAATATGTATTGACTATCGGCAACTCAACAAGGCCACAACCAAGAAAGACTACCCACTGTCGAGGATGGATGACTTGTTTGATTAGTTGCAAGGCGCTAAGTACTTCTCACAGATTGACTTGATATCATGGTATCACCAATTAAAGATTAGGGAGTAGTATATTCCAAAAACACCTTTCAAGACCTTGTATGGGCACTTGGAATATTTGGTGATGTCTTTCGTGCTAACGAATGCCTCGAGAGCTTTCATGGATCTTATGAATCAAGTCTTCAAGCCTTTTCTCGACTCTTTTGTGATAGAATTCGTTGACGACATCCTTTTCGATTCGCGAAGTCGTGACGACCATGCCGATTATCTTAGGGCAATTTTGCAAATTCTAAATCGGCATAAATTGTACGCGAAGCTTTCGAAGTGTGAATTTTGGCTTGAATCTATCACTTTCTTGGGTCATGTCATCTCTCTTCTAGAGGAAGAGTGACAGACTCAACAACTTTGTTGTTAGCTGTATACCATTTGTTGATAAGTGAGTATATCATTCCAATTAAGGTGTCTAGGAATAATTACCATGCTATGATCAGTATTTGCTTCCATAATCATGGTGACTCCTTTGACACTTTCAACTCGAGCTCTAGGTGCAAGAGTAGTGTCCATAAGTCTGTAATAGACTCTATGAATGATGGCTACTTACGAGTATTAATTTTGCTATTCATATTCTTGGTTCTGACGTTCAGAGTCAAAGTATCCATGACATTAGGGTCATTGATATCTACCGAGAAATTAGGATAGTAGTTAAAGTATATCGGGCCATTGGCTAGGTTACTTTGGAGGACTCCTAAGAGAGAGTTGTCGAAATTCAAGAGACGAGCATCTCTTAGAAGGACGCAGATGGGTATGTCTAAACCTTTTCTAAAAAGAGGTTTGACAGCAATCTGGACAAGACCAATATGCAAGTAATTGAATTGACGTCTATATCTATTCAAATCTTGTACAGAAAGCAACTTAATAATTTCTAAGGAATTATTAATAGCAATAGTGGACTCATAGGCCTTAATGTTATCCTTCTTAATGAAACTGAAATTTTCTAATTCATAAATCTTTTTAAAAGGTTCATTGGGGATGTTCCAATTTTGTGCATCAGTTTCTAATCTAGCAATCTTAGTTGCTGCAGAAGATAAATTAACATTGTTTAAAACATGCTGGTTTGAATTCATATTTTGAAAATATAGTCTAGGGGCTTATAGTGCTAAAATAACTATTCAATACGTATAAGTAAACAGTAAATATGCAGATATCTATCGGATACAGTACCTTAACTTCTTAGATCTAATGGCTTCTTAGTGGTATCTTCTTGGATTTACATCGTTTTCTCTAAAGTCATCTTAGCGACGGGATCACCTAGCAAGGTCTAAACGCCCACCTCGGCAACAACAACCTATCTCTTTCAGGCTAGCCAACATCTGAACCGGATATTAATCGCTTACCTCATACTTATAGAGAAAATAATTACCTCGTACGGAACTTTGAAGCATTTTAGAACAAGAATTTAAAGGACTGTACATAGGATAGATATAAACATAATTAAAGTTTAAAGTACTATAATTGAAAGTAATTTTGCCATGCCCTAGATAGTATATGTACTTAGATGCTCAAGCTAAATACATATAATGCCAACATGGTATTTTTGATCAAGAAGCTCCCACAATCTTACTTATAATCCCTTGCTCAAGCCTTGGAATTCAACAAGGAAGGCTCTCGAGGTCTCCTTCTAAGAGGTAATGCTCTACTATCTAGCTCTAAACTTTGGAATTGGATTGAATATGGGTGATGGGAGGCATGAATCTGGGGTTGCAAGTTAGTCATTTTGCATGCATGTGCTATAATGGTGGTATGGGAGTTGTTAAACTAATTTGGGTGAGCTATGGACTTAGGAATTAATTTTGAGATGAAGGATTCTCATCCTAGGACCTTGTAGTCAAATTCGCACACCTAGTGTTTGATGAAATGTAGTGTTTGATGAAATGCCTAAATAAGTTGAACCCATGAACCCTTTCCTAATTACGGTTCAATTTTGTCATATCTCCAGTAGATCAAAGTCACTAGAAGTTTCGGAACGTTGCAGTAATCTGAGGAAGGCTCAAGCAAAGTATGCTGGCTAAACTTCTCTCATAGAATCAAATTCCATGATGTTATCGTAAGCTTCAAGCGTGGTTGGCCCAAGTTTTTATTTCCTCATGTTCCAAGCCATTCCTAATATATTCAATTATTCCAAATAAGCATGGTGCCGAAAAGTATATGCTCACAATGTGTCCAATTGCTCCTATCACATTATGCAACCGTTCGGGATTGTATTCAAGTATGGCTTATGTATCAAAATGCTATGATTTCAATTCATGTTCAATTGCAAGCTTTATTATTCCTTATTTTGGGAGGAAAACTCAATGTGCTTAAGAATCCTATTCCTTATATACATATTTAAAGTCTTTATTTTAAAATGATCTTTTAGTTGATGACCTATGTTGATACTTGAAAGTGAAAGAAGTGAGTATGAAATATAAAATGAGGCCATCGTGCCAGGAATGAAAATTATACTTGTCGCCAATAGTGCCGATGAAATGAAAGGAAGTGTGAAAGATTATGAAATGAGTTGTAACTCCTTTATATAATAAATGGTTTGGGAGAATCGTTTAGTGACCGAGGAACGGTAGGTTGAAATAACCTAACCCCGAAACTACACATGCCGGTGTAGGAGTAATTGAGGGGTAAATCCTCATACTGATGTGTTGAGATTTTTCCCCTTAATTGGGATGAGATAGATGTGTTGAGATCATTCCCCTTAATTGGGATGAGATGATGGCTAGCGAAAGGTGATGTTGATCCATATGACATTGTGGTGAGACGGCTTAGCCAATGAGCAGAGATCGGATGCCATGCCGCGCACATGGTGGTGTTGCGTTTGATGTCGAGCCTCATACTATGGGGTGAGACGGCTTAGCCGATCGGTCTGAGATCGGATTCCGTCCTATAAGCACGGTGATGTATCGGTACTATAGATCTCCCAACCTAAAATGTTGATTTTACTTGAAGATTCACCTCACTATTGACTAGGTATTGTGTTATTAATTGGGTTTTCTCATTGATTTCATGTTCCTCTCCTTTTGTACAATTACTCCATTTCTTAAGAGGTTGTTTAGCCTTACCTACTAGTAGTATTCCATGTGAACTAACGTCCCTTTTTCTAGGGACACGACATCTTTAATGGATGCAGGTGGTTCCACAGCAGGCGATATCGATCAGTAAGAGCGGTACACCCTCTTCTCAGCTGACTTGGAGAGCCCCACTTCATATTGGAGTCTTGTGTCTTTTGCTTCATGTGTATAGTATTTAGCGATATAGTTGGGCCCTCATCACCTGATGGTAGGTTATATACTCGTGTTTTAGTTGCTTATTGCATTCTCATTTACTACACTTTAACTAAGTTTGAGCTTTAATCGCTAGTGTTCTGCACTAATTGTGCGTCTTATGCCTTGTAGGATGTGATTCTGAGTAATGTAAATATTATGGAATGAATTCGAGCTATTTGGAGCTTTGAAGTCTGAGTAAAAGTCCAAGGGATTAAGCCGGGATCACGTTCGGGGGTAATGTCAAAAATCTAGATTTGGAATTCACTCTGAGAGAAGTCCACATTCGTGGTGCATGGGGCGGCATGTGACGTGCCGCGGCTACCCAATTTTTGCTTCTAGTCAAATTACACACTCCCTAATAAACTCCACAAGCACCCCGCGTGGCGCGTCTCCCCATGCGATGCGCCTGTGCATTGTTTATAGAGCTACAATCCTATTTCGTGTTGGAGAAGGTATTTTCATTTGGACCCGACCCTACTTGGTATAAATACATGGAAAAACGGTATTTGGAGGACTTTTGACACTTCTTAGACCTAAGGAAGCTAAGGAGGAGGTATAGAAACAAAAACACAAGGATTTCATCATTTAATCCTCGCTCAAGACAAGAGTTTGAATCGTTTTATGTTTTCCTTTAACATAAACATATTTGTGATGAATTGCTCCATAATTATGGAGTCGTTCTCTTTAGTGTTTGATGGATTTGGTGTATTGATACTTGTTTATGGATTATAACTCTAGTTTTTATGTATTGAATCATTTGTGATGATTTAATTATTGCATCTATATTTACTTGCTCATGTAATCGAGAGAGGAATAACTTGTGATATCTTTGCATTATATTCTGTTGGTTGAAGTCATTAATTCTGCTTAGGAATCGAATGAGGCCAGTTGAATTGTTGATTAAACCTAGTTATGAGGATAATCGAGAGAGGTTATCCTAAAGACCAATCCATTATGAATTCTTGCATATCTCCACCGAGCTTAATTTAGTTCATCTTGTGAGGTTGAGACTTAATCGAGTGAGGAGTTTCTTCTAAATGTGTGAACTAATAATTGAGTGAATTCAAGAGACTCACTTAAACATTAGAGGTTAATTGTCTAGAGTTAGATCCCAAACAATTTTCTTGCACCCATTCTGTTACGCCCCGCAGTATTACGTCGATGTTACGCTCCGCAGTATTATATTACGATGATGTTATACCCTGTAGTATTGTACGTTGAATTTGTCGTAAGATAATTGACATCGGTTCAAGGACAAAATTATATACCGAGCCTACTGTAGCCAAGCACCTATAAGCTAGCCCAGAACAGCCGAGATACAGAGCCTAGTATGGCCGAGCGCCTATGAGCGAGCCTACTACGACATAGCAGTTATATATACCGAGCCCTATAAGGCCGAATAGCTATTTTACTTACTATATTGAGCGAGTTGAGTCAGTATCAACAGGTAAGCATATCTTCAGATTATCTTTGAATCCCAGTTACTTTCAGTTATTATATTATTAGTTCAGTTTCATCTTTTAGTTATTATGTTGCCTTACATACTCGGTACATTATTTCGTACTAACGTCCCTTTTGCTTGGGATGGTGCATTTCATGCATGTAGGATCAGACAGACATATGAGTAGACCTCCTCAATAGGTTTTTCCCGAGTTCAGCTTGATCGGTAAGCTCCGCGTCCTTCGGAGTTGCCGGGTCTACTGTTTTACGTACATCTTCTGTATATATGTATATATATATGTTATGGATAGGTCGGGGCCCTGTTCCGATCATAGTACATCCATCAGTAGAGGCTTGTAGACATATCCTGTCAGTTAGTGCAGTATGTTGGGCTTGTAAGCCTTGAATGTATATTTTATTCACTTGCCAGTTGTAATAGTTATGACAGCCTTGTCGGCCCACCTTTATATTGATGTTTAGTCAGCGTTCACAAATTGTCTTGCAATATGGCCCATGGACAAAGTATGACATTATATTTTCAGAGTACCTTAGTCGCAAGTTGGTACGCAAGGATAGGTGAGGCATCGGGTGCCGGTATCGCCCCCCAGGTTCGGGGCGTGACACATTCAATCATAACCCTATTTTCTCCCATTGATAACCTTCCTTGCTTACTCATTATTGCAATTGTCATTAGTCAATAGTTTAGACTCTTAGTTAATTTTAGTATTAAACACAAAACTCTAAATTGTTGATCATCTTGGATAGAAATCCAGCTACAAACTATGATAATACTGTTTAACTCCAATCCCTGTGGATACGATATTATATTTTACTATATTTGGCAATCAATAGTGTTTTAAATAGTTTGTAGTGCTAATTCAGGAAATTTTTATTTTATTTTATTTTCTCTTTTTACGGTTGGTTCTCTTTGACTATGCGCAAGCGACAGGTTCAGATTGGTGCATAACTCGATATTTTGAGAAAGAATTGATACCATACAAACCAGAGATAGAAAACAACTACGACAACTGAAGAAAGATAGAAATCTCCCTGAGAATATAGAGAAGGTTGGGCAATCCTCAACCAAAGAAACTATGGCTGGAGATGATGATAATGTTGATTTGGATGCGAAGGAGACAACCCAACAAAGAGAAAAAGCTGCACGAGATGCTGAGGAAGCAACTCTTCGAGATGCACAAATTGTCCATGAAGAGGAGAGGGCTCGGAGAATTTCTCAGAATCAGCCTTTAGTTCCAGACCAGTTCAAAACTATAGCTCCCAGTGCTGGGAGGCCACTTGGTGATTATGCTAGACCGGTCTACAATCAAGGCTTATCAAGTGTGAGACCACATTCAGTGACGGCTAACAATTTTGAGTTGAAGCAAGGGTTTCTTCAAAACCCTTCAAAATTGTTGTGTCTTCAAAGGAAAGCAAAACAAAGATCCAGACAACCATCTAATGGACTTCTAGGAGATTATGAACACCTTTCAATACAATGGTGTGTCACAAGATGCAGTTTATTTAAGGGCATTCCCCTTCACACTCAAAGATGATGCAAAGCAGTGGCTTCGAAGCTTGCCTAATGAATCGATTAGAACATGGGATGAGATGACCAGAAAATTACTTGATAAATATTTCTCATCAACTAAGATGGGCAAGTTTAGAAGAGAGATCCATAACTTATGCTAGAACGAGACTGAAATTGTGTTTGAAACTTGGGAGAGGTTTAAGGAGATAGTGTGAAAGTGTCAACATAACGGAATTGATCTCTGGATGCAACTCCAGGACTTTTGGGATGGATTGACAACGACCTCATGTAGAACATTGAGCGATGCAGTTGGAGGCCCATTGATGAAAAAGACTCCAGAGTAGATAGTCATAATTCTAGATGAGTTATCTGAAGATGCAAATCAGTGGCCCTCTGAAATTGCTGAAAGAAGGAGAGCAACTGGTGTACACCAAGTTGATGCTAACACATCTGTGTAGGTATAATTTGATACCATGGCCAAAGAAATAAGGAAGCTGACCTTAGTTTCGATACATAATGAGCCTCATGCATCATGTGACATATGTGGAAGATGACACCCTACTCGTGAGTGTCAGGCCTCAACTAAGGAAGTTAATACTGTTGGGAATTATAACTTCAATGCAATGGGTCAAAAGTACCCCGATTTTTCATGGAGTTCACTTGGGGGTACTGCAAATGCATGGAAACAAAACAACCCCAGATTTCAAGGACAAGGAGCTCCGGGTTTTGTGAATAAGCCGAGGATGTAGTTTCAGCCTCAACAATCCCTGATAAACTCCACAAGCACCCCGTGTGGAGCGTCGCCCCATGCAGCACGCCTGTGCATTTGTTACAGAGTTACAATCCTATTTCGTGTAGGAGAAGGTGTTTTCATCTGGGCCTGACCCTACTTGGTATAAATACATGGAAAATGTTATTTGGAGGACTTTTGACATATCGTAGACCTAAGGAAGCTAAGGAGGAGGTGGAAAAGCAAAATCACAAGGATTTTATCATTCAGTTCTCTCAAGAACAGAGTTTGGATCGTTTTATGTTTTCCTTTAATGTAAACATATTTGTTATGAATTGCTCCATATCTATGGAGTAGTTCTCTTTAGGGTTAGATGGATTTGGTGTATTAACACTTGTTCGTGGATTATAACTCTAGTTTTTATGTATTGAATCGTTTTGGATGATTTAATTGTTGCATCTATATTCACTTGTGCATGTAATCGAGAGAGGCAAAACTTGTGAAATCTTTGCATTATATTTTGTTGGTTGAAGTCATTAATTCTGCTTAGTAATCGAAAGAGGCTAGCTAAATTATTGATTAAACATAGTTAGGAGGATAATCTAGAGAGGTTCTCCTAATGACCAATCCATTATGAATTCTTGCATTTTTTCACCGAGCTTAACTTAGTTCATCTGGTGAGGTTGAGACTTAATCGAGAGAGGAGTTTCTTCTAAACGTGTGAACTAATAATTGTGTGAATTTGAGAGACTCACTTAAACGTTAGAAGTGAATCTAGAGTTAGAAGTGAATCTAGAGATAGATCCCAAACTATTATCTTGCACCTATTCCATCAAAACCCTGTTTTCTCCCATTGATAACCTTCCTTGCTTACTCATTGTTGTAATTTTCATTAGTCAATAGTTTAGACTCTTAGTTAATTTTAGTATTAAACACAAAACTCTAAATTGTTGATCATCTTGGATACAAATCCAGCTACAAACTACGATAATATTGTTTAACTCCAATCCCTGTGTATACGATATTATATTTTACTATATTCGACTAGCGAGCATATTTAAGTGTGTGTTTTGCGCTCATCATCACCAACATTATCATATTACTCTTTGTATCAATTAGAGGCTCCGTAGACATAGTGCGGGTTGTATGTTAATCTGGGTAAGCTAAACCAGCAATGTTGTACTTGTAACACAAATTTCAACTTTTAAACTACGAATGTGCAATATATTTTTGAAAATCTTGAATGATGTTACTAATGTTAATGAAATTGGTGTTGTTCATGTATTCTTTTCATTATCTAATTAATGGAACACATCTTCACTTTATTCTCAGGTATGGTCGGGTAGAAGGCATCGAATATGCTTGCTTGACTGGGATGTCTCGGTTGAGCAATGGTCCCCCTCCCCAAGGTCGGGGCATGACACATATGGTATCTACTGAGGGGATCAAAGTTGACCTGAAGAAGATTGTGGCAGTTCAAGGTTGGCCTAGACCTTCTACCGCTATATAGATCTGGAGCTTCCTAGGTTTGGTTGGGTATTATCACCGCTTTATGGAGGGGTTCTCATCTAACAAAACCCCATTGACTAAGTTAACACAGAAGGGTGACCCGGTCAGTGGTCTAACGAGTACGAGGAGAGCTTTCAGAAGCTCAAGACTGCCTTAACTACAGCTGCAGTTTTAGTTTTTTCTTTGGGATCGGTTTCATATACAGTCTATTATTTGCTTCACGGGTTGGCATTAGATGTGTGCTAATGCAGGATGGTTGGGTGATTGCCTATGCTTCACGTTAGTTAAATCCCCATGAGAATAACTACCTAGTACATGATTTGGAGTTAGCAGTTATTGTACACGCGCTGAAGATGTGGAGGCACTACTTATATCGTGTATCTTGTGAGGTGTATACAGAACAACGGAGTCTCTAACATCTATTCAAGCAAAATGATTTGAACTTGAGGCAACAGAGGTGGTTGGAGCTATTGATGAACTATGACATCACCATTCTTTATCATCGTGGGAAGGCCACTGTTGTGGTCAACGCCTAGAATAGAAAAGTGGAGAGTATGGGGAGTCTTGCATTTATTCTAGCCCGGGAGAGGCCTTTGGCCATGGATGTTCAGGCATCAGCTAGTAGGTTGGTGATATTGGATATTTCAAAGCCGAACAGGGTTAGCTTGTGTTGTATCTCAATCATCCTTGTTCGAGCTTATTAAAGTGTGCCAGTATGATGATCCCAACTTGCTTGTCCTAAAGGACAAGGTGCAGTGCGGTGATGCTAAGGAGGTGACTATTGATGATGATAGGGTGTTGAGGTTTAGGGTCTTATATGTGTTCCTAATGTTGATGGTTTGAGGGAGTTGATTCTAGAGGAAGCTCACAGTTCATGGTACTCTATTCATTCTGGCGCTATAATGATGTACCTTGATTTGAAGCAGCATTATTGGTGGAGGAGGATGAAGAAGGACATTGTTAAGCATGTAGCACGGTCTTTGAACTGTCAACAGGTTAAGTATGAGCATTAGAGACTAAGTGGTATGGTTTAGAGGCTGGATTTACCGTAGTGGAAGTAGGAGGGTATCACTATGGATTTTGTGGTTCGGCTACCACAAACCTTGAGGACATTTGATGCTGTGTGGGTCATTATGGACAGAGTCACCAAGTCTGCACACTTCATTCCAGTCATGACTTTCTACACTTCAGAGCGGATGGCAAGGATTTACCTTAGAGATATTGTTGCTTTCATAATGTGCATGTGTCTATTATTTATGTCACAACCTAAATCGGAAGGCCGCAATGGCCAATCGGGCCGTACTTGACGAGCAACAACGCAGCGTATCATTACCCATATTATCATGCATAAATGGGCCAGAAGGGTCGTCATAAAATAACCAACATAAAATATAAGAGAATACTTGACATAGGACAAACCCAAAATGATATACATGAGATACACGGGGGCCTACAAGGCCGAACAAAATATTTATACACATGACATCTGTCTACAAGCCTCTAACTATTACATAAATAACATAAGGTTGGGACATGGGCGCACCATAACCATAAATATATGTACATAAGTATATTGACTCGGAAGGCAACTTCGAGACAAGTGGAGTGCAACAACACTTCATGCTGAACTGGTAGCGTACTATGAATACCGTCAACCTATCTATCCAGATCTGCTGCATGAAATGCGGCATCCACAAATAAAAGAGACATCAGTATGAATAAAGCACTGTGTATGTAAGGCAGAAAAGCATAAATAAGAACAATAATGTAAAGAGAGATAGAGAAGAGACAATATGTAACATCTGAGTGCCTCTGAGGGCGACTGACAGAAAATGCATGATACATATATATACATTATCATCATCATCATCATCATATCGTACCCGGCCTCGAAGCGGACTCGGTAAAAACATGCCCTTGCCATCACAAGGCTGGGTAGAATCGTAGTCGGCCACTTGGAGCTCAGTAAAACTCAACTGATCAGTGGTTGCACAATAGGTGTCGTATCCGGCCGACTATAGCGGGGCTCGGTAGTGTAAATTAGGTACATATATATAATGCATGCTAGACTCATGGGAATCACATTCTGAACCTTTCGGAGTGACGTAAGGTCTGTAACCTCCGTATACGTTATTGGAGCTAACTCGTCTTCATGAATTTTATAAGAATCAGGAAATACCAACAATATTGACAACATAAGAATAAGAAAAGCAACATTAACACCAATCATTTCATAAGAAGGGAAACAATGTAAGTACTGCTAGCTTCTAAGAATAGAGTATCTTTAGAAGCACATTTATTTACGCTACTTACCATCAGAGTCGTGAAAAAGAATAAAACGGATAGCTTCCCAGACCTTGTATATACTTCCAAACTACAAGCTATGCAAATTTCACATCTCTCAGTCTACAATATGAGAAATAATACTTTCATTATTGTTTAAGCGTCGTAACTATTATATATTAATCGCAACCTATTTTATGATAAAACGGACAGCACCTCGCCTATTTATTTGACTTCCCACAAGTCACCACATTCACTAAAAATCCCAAACAATGTTAATAATAATAATCGTATTAAGCCTCCTAAACAGTCCACCAATCAACAACAGTACTAACAAGCCTTTCGATAGATATGTCACAAGTTCTAGCTTCAACGACTTAGCCGCAACTTGGATAAGCTTAAATACATATAGAGTAAGAGGTTCCTCACCTTAAAACAGATATAACAACTCCAATTTGAGATTACTTTATTTCACCATGAAGTATCCTTCCAACGCAGCCACAAAAAGAAGGAAGCCAAACTAGCAAGCACTTCGGGTTTCTCGGCACTAGAATCACGTTGGAAGACCTGAAATCACCTAGGGTTGATGTGAAAAACTTGGGAGAGTATTTTACAGAACATAAACAACTCAAAAGAACCCCCAACACGAGCTGGAACCACACCAAAATCAACAACTACAAGAAGAACAAGCAATTCACTAGCACCACGGGATTCCCGACACTTGATTTAAGTTGTTTGTCCTTTGTATGGGTCTTGAATCATGAGTTAACTTTGAGAGAAGGTTTTTAGGTGTCAAGGGTCTAAATATAATTAAAAATAGTGAGTGAAAACGGGCTGTATGTGTCACATATATATCAAGATATCTCAACCGCCTAAGTGGGTCCCATAGGGAGCTGCTTGTGCACTTTCGCGAACACGTATATCTCTACTACAATGTTGTATCGACGAAAAATTTAATGCATTAGAAACTACACTCGTATATATTCAATTTGGTGGGTGGATCACCCCGTAAATCCATGTACGTTGAAAGAAACGCTTAGTGACATTTGACCTAAATTTCATTAAACATTATCAACATAACTTGTGACTACTTTTGTTTTACAATTCGTTTGACTTTAAAATATAACACACGACTATAATAAAAAAAAATACCTCATAACATTAGCTTATTATCATGTTATGAACCCTAGTCTCACCCTAAAAGTACGGGTTATAACATGTTTAACTTGTCGACTTTCGATAAAACTTATTTTCTTTGATTCGTTTAGCTTCTTAATCTTCCAACCCTCATGATACTTCCTTAGAACTTGTTTTAACCCATCATTATCTTTGTAAAGGTCCTTCGACTCTCCGGCTCATATTGATTCACTTAATATGAATTCTAACATCAAAAGTACGAGGTGTAACGTCAAAAGTATTTGGAACATTCGTCCTGGAATGTAAAGGAGTCTTAGAGAAGAACCTTGCCCTTGCGGATTTTACGGAAATTTTGAGAGTCTCCTTTGCAAATAGGACTATCCCATACCTTGTTTCTAAATAAACCTAATCTTGAAAACAATGTAACTCTTCAAGTCTAAATATCGGTTAATAATTGAATGAGTGTTAATCAAAATCACACAACACGGGTTAAGAAAACACATGACCGAGCTACAGTCGCCAAGAATGTTCTATCTGAACCAACTGAGGGTACTTAGAATCAACTCTTCTTCAACTTCCCATGTCTTACATTTAAAATTCATATTCCTCCACGATATCTTTACAGAAGTCACTTTTTTGGTCCCCAACTTGTGGACTGCCGATCTAAAATAACAACTAGAACCTCTTCATAAGACAGGTTCTTTGTAATCTGAACATCATGTGCTTCTACAGAATAGATTCTTCATTCGTTAATAGCTACTAAAATTTTCTCATAAGATCGACCCTCTACTACTTGTATATCATTTAATGCATTCCTTCAATATCGAAACACGATAGCTAGGTGAACGGATCCTAATTCTAAGAGAAGATTTAATTTATTCTCTTTTCTGGGTAGTTTAGACGTGGATTTATATATGTCTTAATTAGCTTGTCCCGGTATGTTTTTATGCTCTTCGTGAGAAATAATTTTGAAACACCTCATTATTAAATCGATATTTCCTTAAGTCTTGTTATCGCGTGTTGGGGTTCCATCTATGATGCTTCTAAGAACAAATACTCTTGAATAAGGCTGAATTTTCTATAACTTGAATCATTAAGTCCGGTCAAACAATTATGTCTTTCAAATTGACTTATGGGGAATCTACATTTCCTTCTGCATCATGCTTTATAAGAAGCTACTCCGTGCAGTTTAAAATGTATCCGTATAATCCTCCCGCATGTATAAATACTACTATAAGTATTTTTGTGCGCTCCTCAATAGTTGGTAATTGATCATCCCATCTTTCTGTTAAATTTGGCATCTTAGCTTGTAACATATCTTTGAGCATCAGAATTGTACGCTTCACTTGCTAGAATTATCTTATGTACCCAAGTTTCTTGAGAGGACTTTTAGAAGTTATCTGTATCTGAGAACCTCTATTAAGCATAATCAAGGCAAAAATATTATGTACCTGATGTACCTTTTGCACCCTTCCGTTTTACATAAACCTTGGTAATTTGTCCAGTAAAAGTAAGATTATTTTTTTTATCAATCTAACCACAGTCGTGCATGTGGAATAGAACTTGCTAAATTTGTAAGGAATCTTATGCTAATCACTTTGCATTTCTATATTGGGTTACAGTATTCTATGTCAGTCCATTGGGTTCGTGATGTTCTATTTTGTCCGATTAGCAACTGGAATATTAAGCCATGCGCCCTCCAATAATTTTCTCATCTCGTCCTACCAATGTAATCCTTTGCCCTCATGGTATATCTTTGACGTTCCGAGACAAATAGAATATCCTAAATAATGAACCTCTATCCTAATGTGCGGTTGGTCATGATATTTCAAGATCCCTCCTTCAATAGACTCAAAAGCTGTAGTTTTCTCTTGCCGAATACCCCTTGTAACTTTCCCTTAAACGGGGATCTTCCCTATCTATAAGAGATAACTCTGTCATATTCTAGGCCATTATACCTTTATTACTGACTCTTCCAAGCGTACCCTGAACCCGTTAATTAATGAAGACCTCTAGTCAACCCTTTTTACTTTTGGGCTTCCTCATTTTTCAAACAACCCGCGACTTATGACTAAACGCATCTGTTACAATATTGATTCCGCTCTTTCTATTCTAGTTCTAAACTGTCTTATATGAAACATGTACACAATTATGGTTCTCCATTCCTCCTTATTTTCCTCACTTCCCCTAGTTGTCAACGGCTTCTTATTTGGATTATATTATGATATTTTCTTTGCAACTCTAATCTTATTCCCACACATTCTGAATTTCTCGTACATATAGTTCTGGACCTCATCTATTGATTTCAATATTGTTGTTACCATATACATTTGATATATTTCTTCATTGATTGGGTTCCGATTTATAGAAGAAACGGACATTGTGAAACAGCTTACCTTCATAATACTTCATTCTACTTCCTTTTCTTATTTCCTATCCTAAGTCTTATCTTTGATGTCGACTTTATTGTTTTCACTTTGATGGTTTCTCTTCTTTAGGGGTTTCCTTGAAATCTCGTACTAATTCCCGTGTTCTTGCTTTCATGTCGACTATCCTGCATGGTTTCAACATTTAGATATAAACATGGTCTATCTTTAATTTCAAGAGTCATTGTACTTGGATCTCTTTCTAACTCTTTATGATTGTTCTTACTTCTCATTTAAATCTCAACAATTTCATTTGGAGTCATATCAACCAAGTTTAACACATTCTTCCGGTTAACATTTCCATGTATAAAGTGTTTGACTATGTTTTTTGTCGATTTATTAACACATATTGTCTCTTTTCCACATCGTTTATACTCGTGCGTGACTTTAAAGTTTCTTATACTCCTTTTTGTCCCAATCCTCCCATATTTTCATTGTTAAATAAATGTGCTCTCAACTTAGTGCTTTACCACCTCATTTCCCCTTTAGGGAAATAGTCCAATGATTCACGCTTGAAGTACTACTCGTCTTTCCGCCTTTCTTAGGTATGTATGCATGGTAGTTTAAGATTGACATATGGGTAACCTTTCTTCCTCTGAGACTATTTATGGGGGTCCATGTACGTAGCGAGTCATACGTTCTTGCTGGCATGCCTTCTTTCGACAAGTTTAACTTTAATTCATGTGGCTGGTCAAAGAGATCTATATAAATTTCTTTTAGGGTTCTTCTCCCACTAATCCTCTTCCTCCTTCTACTTATTCACTCTTTCTATTGCTGCAATGTTAGCTATTGTGATAGTTCTTTGAATCTCCAATCGATACCTTAGTTCTAGTTCATCCTAAGTCATCCTTCGATAGAAGCACCTCACATCTATATTATTAAATTGACTTTCCAATAATCCCCGTTAAAATTACTAATCCACCTTTCTAATGCAGACGTGGACCATACTGCTTTGCAACCTCAGAGATTACTTGCCTACGAATCTTAATGTACTTCCGTAATTGCGTCCCTTAATAGTCTTCCCAATTCACTCATATTGCTCAATTTTGTTTCATAAAAACCCTTTGATAACATTCCATTTCATGTCTCCTTCGATGTAATAACAAAACATCCCTGATTCTTGACTTTACCTACTCTAACTGGCCTCATTCTTTAGTCGTCTGATATTCCTTTACTTATCTGATAACCCCAAGTGGTACAACCTCCCCGATGATACCTTTCGCATGGTGAGTTTATCTTTAGTACATTTTTTATAACGACCTGACCGGTCATTTAGAGCTTTAAGGTTACGTTCAGTGGTTTGAGGTCTCCGTTCATGGGACACTTATCTGCATGGCAAGATTTCATTTTCAGATGTTTCAGGATGAATTTGAATGAGTGATTATCACTTTAGAAGCTTAATTTTAAAATGTTGATCAAGGTTTGACTTTTGTGAAAACGACCCAGGAATGGTATTTTGATGGCTCCAATAGGTTCGTATCGCAATTTTGGACTTTGACGTATGCCCAGAATCGAATTCGTTAGGTTGATTTGTGTTGTTTTACCGAAAGTTGGCAATTTAAAGGCTTAGAATTTTGATAAATTTGACCGTAGGTTGACTTCATAGCTCTTGTGTTTGGATTTATGTTTTGGGGCTTGGAATAGGTATATTTCGTCATATGGAACTTGTTCGCAAAGTTTGGCATCATTCAAAGTTGATTTGATAGGAATAGGACGCGCGGTTGTGTTTTTAGATGTTCTTGAGTTTCATGTTGATTTCATGTGTTTTGGAGGTCCGATTCATGGTTTTGTATGTTATTTTGATGTTTTGATCGCGCGAGCGAGTTTGGGTTATATTTTTAGTCTTGTGTTGATGTACGGTGTAGAGCCCCGAGGGCTCGGGCGAGTTTCGTACACATTTCATAGTTTTGGATGAGTTTTAGTGTTGTTGGTGTTGATCAGGTATTGGAGGTACGCATTTGCAAGATATATGTCACATCGATATTAGGCTACGTCTGCAAGTTTCGCATTTGCGAACCAGAGTTCGTATTTGCGATGGGGGGGCCCTGTGTGAGTTTGTTCGCATTTGCGATTTTAATGGTCGCATTTGCAAAGTGTCCAATGTTCGCAATTGCGAATTATTCATCGCAATTGCAATGACAGCAAGTGTGTGAGGTCACTCCCCATTGCGATCATTTTCTCGCATTTGCGACATCCACGACTGGAAACAAAAGTTGAGGGACGGCAATTTGGTCTCGTTTTTATATTTTGGAACCCTAGACTCCGTAGGAGGCGATTTTGAAGAGAGATTTGCATCTACAATCATTGCTTAAGTGACTTTTGTTCAGTTTCCAACTATTTTACATGATTATATGCGAGTTTTAACATCAAAAGTTTGAGAAGCAAAGTGAAATTTTGAGAAATATTGTCTATATTTTGAAAAATGAGAGTTTGAGAGTCGATTTGGACTTTTATTTTGAAACAAAACACATGTATAGACTCGTGGGGTTATGGGCAGTCAGAACCTACCCTTGGACCCGGGTTTTGACCGTGCGAGCCCGGGGTTGACCTTTGTTGACTTTCGAGGAATTGTATAAAGATCATAGCTTTAATTATTGGTATTGATTTCCTTTGCATTATTTGATGTTATTGAGTCGGTGTTGGTTAGATTTGAGCCAAGCGAAGGTGAATTTTAAAGGCAAAACTATTTAGATTAATGATTGAGGGCTTTTGAGGTAAGTATCTTACCTAACGTTGTTTGGGGAAACCACCCCCTAGGGATTGGTTTGTTTGCACTATTTGAACTTCGTGAAAGACGTGTACATGAGCTGACAAGTGTGTACACGGCTTATATGTAAATAATTGACCATTTTAAACTTTTAGGTTCTTATGTACATAAAAATGAAGTTGATTTATCATGTTATATCCTTCATTGTTAAATTTACCCTTACATGCCCTAATTGAAGTTATTGGTTCATGTCCTATCTTTCGTTGCCAAATATACGCTCACATGCTTTAAATTGTATTTGTTGCCTCTTTATTGTTACATGTTGTCTCTTTCATGGTTGATTATCCTTATTTGAAGCTATTGTCACATGTAATCTCTTCCGTAATTGGTAATCCTTAATTGCAGTCATTATTCCATGTTTTCTCTTCCATTGTGATTTATCATTGGTTGAAAATTGTTCTTAAATATTATCTCTCCTATTGTTGAGTTATTCTTATTTGATATAATTGTTCTATGTTATCTCTCCTATCATTGAGTTATTCTTATTTGATATCATTTTTACACATTATCTCTCTCATTGTCGAGTTATTCTTATTCGGAGCCATTACTACTTGTTATGTCTTTTATTGTGAGCTCGTTCTTCCATTTCATTGTGTTTTGTAATTCTTGTGTTGATTTATTTGACGTACTTCGGAGTTATTGTTGTCGTTGTATTCAGTGTTGTTACGCCGAGGGCTATGTGTTGTTATGGTATTGGACTTGTTTGTAAGGAAATGTTGTGCCATATATGCACATGTGGTGCGAATAGTTATATATTTTGTTGTTATACACACGTGAAGTTGTTCAGAGGACTTGTCGAGGTGTTTGCAAGTGAGTTGTCCGTTCTATTATTATTATCGATATTTGCACATGCGGCGTGACAAGCCAGGCTATATACATGTTTGCAAGACACAAAGACCCGAAGATTGAAGGCCAAAATAGAGCTCGAGGGTAACAAGAAAGCTTGGTCCGCCGACAACGTTGGTGGTTCTTCTAATGATGGTAGTGGTGGAAGGTCAGTATTTAGGGGAGGGTCATCCAGACCAACCCAGTCCTTTGCTCAGTCTTTAGTCAGTGCACCGCCATCATGGCCCAGTCAGCAGCAATGGAATTGTTTCAGTCCTAGTCAAGACAACAAAGGATCTTACGAGCAGGGTCAACCTGGTGGGAGATTCAAGTGGTAACGGATACCCCTATGCCCTAGGTGTGGGAAGATGCATTTACGGGCATGCTACATAGACCTACCCACATACGGGTGGAACGTTATGGGTCACATTCAGAGGGTTTGCCATCGTCCTGCCAGAATATGGGTAGGGGTACGGCACAACCAGCTAGTTCTGCAGCTACGACATTTGCAGCACCTCCTCCAGCTCGAGGTACTCCATCACCCACAGGGCGTGGTGCAACTAGGGGTTGTGCATAGAGATTTGGAGGACCCATCCGATTATATGCTTTGAGGGGTTGCCATAGTTCAGAGACTTCTCCATATGTTGTCACAAGTATATTGACTGTCCAATTTCATAATGTATATTCTCTTATAGATCCTGGTTCCACTTTGTCATATGTCACTTCTTATGGTGCTTTAGAATTCGGGATAGAGCCGGAACAGCTTCCTGAGCCGTTCTCAGTATCTACTCTGGTTGGTGTGTCTATTATGGCCACGTGGGTTTATAAGGATTATGTTGTCACGATTCATGGTCGAGACACCATACCGATCTCATTGATTTGGGGATGGTTGATTTTGATGTGATAAAGGGGATGGACTTGCTCTATTCATATTTTTCCAAGATTGATTGTCGAACTAGTATCATCAGGTTTGAGTTTCCAGAAGATCCAGTCATTGAGTGGTAGGGGGAATGATGTAGTGCAGAAGGGTAGATTTATTTCTTACCTTAAGGCCACGAAGTTGATCAACAAGGGGTGTATTTACCATTTGATCCAGGTTACAGACACTGATGCTGAGGCACCTACACTTGAGTCTATGCCAGTTGTGAACACATTTTCAAAGGTCTTTCTTGATGAGCTCCCTGGGATCCCACCATACAGGAAGATTGATTTTGGGATCGATGTGATGCCAGGCACATAACTTATATCCATTCCACGCTACAAAATGGCGCCGACAAAATTGATGGAACTAAAGGAGCAGTTGAAGGATTTGTTAGAGAAGGGTTTCATCCAGCCGAGTGTATCACCTTGGGGTGCACACGTTCTCTTTGTAATAAAGAAGGATGGATCAATAAGAATGTGTATTGACTATCGGCAACTCAACAAGGCCACAACCAAGAAAGACTACCCACTGTCGAGGATGGATGACTTGTTTGATTAGTTGCAAGGCGCTAAGTACTTCTCAAAGATTGACTGGATATCGTGGTATCACCAATTAAAGATTAAGGAGTAGGGTATTCCAAAAACACCTTTCAAGACCTTGTATGGGCACTTGGAATATTTGGTGATGTCTTTCGGGCTAACGAATGCCTCGAGAGCTTTAATGGATCTTATGAATCAAGTCTTCAAGCCTTTTCTCGACTCTTTTGTGATAGAATTCATTGACGACATCCTTTTCTATTCGCGAAGTCGTGACGACCATGCCGATTATCTTAGGGCAGTTTTGCAAACTCTAAATCAGCATAAATTGTACGCGAAGTTTTCGAAGAATGAATTTTGGCTTGAATCTGTCACTTTCTTGGGTCATGTCGTCTCGCTTCTAGACGAAGAGTGACAGACTCAACAACTTTGTTGTTAGTTGTATACCATTTGATATAAGTGAGTATATCATTCCAATTAAGGAGGCAACGAACAAATACCATGCTATGATCAGTATTTGCTTCCATGAGCAGGGTGAGTCCTTTGACAATTTCAACTCGAGCTCTAAGTGCAAGAGTAGTGTTCATAAGTCTGTAATAGACTCTATGAATGATGGCTACTCCACGAGTATTAATTTTACTATTCATATTCTTTGTTTTGACGTTCAGAATCAAAGTATCCATGACATTAGGGTCATTGATATCTACCGAAAAATTAGGATAGCAGTTAAAGTATACCGGGCCATTGGCTAGGTTACTTTGGAGGACTCCTAAGAGAGAGTCGTGGAAATTCAAGAGACGAGCATCTCTTAGAAGGACGCAGATGGGTATGTCTACACCTTTTCTGAAAAGAGGTTTGACAGCAATCTGGACAAGATCAATATGCAAGTAATTGAATTGACGTCTATATCTATTCAAATCTTGTTCAGAAAGAAACTTAATAATTTCTAAGGAATTATTAATAGCAATAATGGACTCACAGGTCTTAATGTTATACTTCTTAATGAAACTAATATTTCCTAATTCATAAATCTTTTTAAAAGGTTCATTGGGGATGTTCCAATTTTGTAAATCAGTTTCTAATTTAGCAATCTTAGTTGCTGCAGAAGATAAATTAACACTATTTAAAACATGCTAGTTTGAATTCATATTTTGCAAATACAGTCTAGGGGCTTATAGTGCTATAATAATTATTCAATACGTATAAGTAAACAGTAAATATGCAGATATCTATCGGATACAGTACCTTAACTTCTTAGATCTATTGGCTTCTTAGTGGTGTCTTCTTGGCTTTACATCTTTTTCTCTAAAGTCATCTTAGCGACAGGATCACTTAGCAAGGTCTAAACGCCTACCTCGGCAATAACGACCTATCTCTTTCAGGCTAGCCAACGTCTGAACCAAATATTAATCGGTTACCTCATACTTATAGAGAAAATAATTACCTCATACGGAACTTTGAAGCATTTTAGAACAAGAATTTAAAGGACTGTACATAGGATAGATATAAACATAATTAAAGTTTAAAATACTATAATTGAAAGTAATTTTGCCATACTAATTTAAGGTGGAACGAAGTGCAGTATTAAAACATAGTAAAACTAGTAAAAGAAAAGACCTTAAAAACTTACAAGAGTTTTATTGTAATAACATTGAAAACATAGCAGCGGAAAATAAGAGAATACAGAGGGGAGAGTGGTCTTTGAAAATTGGGAAATTTTATGATGCCTCTTACAATGGGATATGGTGGTCTTAAATAGACTGAATAAAACATGCCTTCAATCTGAGGCGTACAATTGTGTGGCTATGATTTGTCCGACAAACAGATGTGTTCGACAATCAGCAATAGGTGGCCCAACTTTTCAAAAAGCAAACAGTAAAAGTTGTCTTCTTTTTAAAAGTGAACAGTAGAAAGGATAAGATTCCTTCGTTGATGCAGACTTTGTCGGTCCTGATTGATGCAGACTGTTTAGTCATAATTTGGGTCCATATACGCCAAAGCTATCCCCTTTGGATCGCACATGTCTCCATTGTTGCTTTCTCCTGTAGAAGCAGCATCTTCAATCAATTGCATGATTTGGCTTTCTTCATAGTTGTCTATGTTCTGTAAGGCTTGCTTCAACTTTTCTTTGAGAGATGCCTTGGAGGGTGACACTTTGGGGAAGCTTTGCTGGATGTTCTTCGGGATTTGGGGGACTTACTGTTTAGGAGTCCATCCCTTGATTTTGACTTCTTTAGACAGATATTTGATTCTATCAAATTCCGCCTTAGTGAAATTCCAACTGATAATAAAGGATATTCATTTCTGGATAAAATATTTGCACATTTTAATGTGCTCAGGAAGAGTAAAAATGGCCTCTTTGGTCTGAAATTCATCAAACCTGCTGAGGAATTGTTGTGGGAGGATTTCTTTGTTTCCTCCAAACAGGTTCCACCATTCGTAGAACCACCTGGGAATTACAGCCTTAGTAACTTCTAGGCTATATTTAACGAACCAAGTATGTCCTGGTCTATGATACAGAAAATTACACCATGCTGCTTTATAATCGTGCCAGTTATAAGTCTGGGGACGATGTGTCATGGTAAGTGCTGCTGGTGTGTGCAAATGATCTACAAATAACTCGGAAGGTGATAACATTTTCTTAATAGTAAACCTAGAATAATTAACGAATCCTGGTCTATTATCACATAAAGTATGTTCTACTTCAATGGAGTCTGTGTCGATGAGAATGGCTTCGTAAAACCTTCTCGTCTTGTATGGACTGTCAGTATCCAGGTAATTAAAATCCGTAAAACAAGGTTTGATAAGGTCTTCTAACCTGAGACCTTCATACTCTTTGTCTAGAGCTAAAATGGGCAATACCTGGATGGTAATATAATCGAACTTTTCTTCTTTGTGAAGATCTTCTGTTACCTTCTTTGCTGAAGGGTTAACTGCTTCTGCGAAAGTTTCTGGAACTTTCATGGTGTAGCTTTCCTTTGTCTGGACTGAGGAGCTAGATGCTGATCCTTTTTCTAAAGATTTTGGTTGAGGGTTGGTTAGTTTCTCTGAGGGAACTGGAATTGGTGCTGGTAATTTCGGATATTTAGCTAGAGCTGTATATTTATTTTGGAAAGAAAGTTGTGGCCTCTGAGGGGCTGTTTATTTGCTAGGAGCAATCGGAAGAGGGACAAATGGTCTAGCCATTTGCGGTTTAGTGATGTCCATCCCTTTAGAAGGGGTGTTAGGCTTGAATGACCTCATTCTTTTCCTGTAAAAATTCTCTTGTTAGAAAATCAGGTAAAAAGTTATTTTCTCCTTTAATAAAATCAATTTTAAAATCAAAGCTAGATAGTAGAGCTTGCCATCTAGCGAATATCTGTTTTGAAACAAGATTTTTAACATCTTTTTGAAGAATCTCTTTAGCAGATGTACAATCTACTCTAACCAAAAATTCTTTGTTAACAAGATCATCTTGAAACTTAGTGATACATAGCACTATAGACAAGACTTCTTTTTTAACAGTAGAATAATATTTCTGGGCGAAATTCCAGATTCCTGAAGTAAAGTGGACCAGTTGTTCAGAAGACTCAATTGAAATCCGTTGTTTAAGGATACCTCCTTAACCTATGTCCGAAACATCTGTTTCAACAATCATAAAGGCTTCTGGGTTAGGGATACCTAGACGAGGAAGGTTTTGTACTAAACCTTTAACCTCGATGACAACCTTGGTTTGTTCTGAACTCCAAGGGACAACATTCTTCCTAAGTATTTTGTAGAGAGGTTCACAGACCTGTCTAATGCTAGGGATGAAATCAGCAACATAATTGAGACTTCCTAAAAATCTCTGAAGCTGGGTTTTATCCGTAATCTCATTAGGGAATTTAGACGAGAACTCAATGGCTCTACAAATAGGTTTATAAGATCCTTGGTATAGGTCATGACCTAAGAATCTAACGGAGGTTTGGAAGATTTTAATCTTCTCAGAACTAACTACCAAACCATTTCTCTTAACAACTTTACGAAAGGTGTTGAGATGCTTAAAATGAGAATCTATGTCTTCAGAGAAGATTAGAACATCATCAATGTAAACAATAGACATATAACTGTAATCGTTAAAAATGGAGTTCATGATGTTCTGAAACTCGGATGGGGCATTCTTGAGCCCAAATGGCATTACATTACATTCGTATTGACCAAAAGGAACATTGAACGGCCGTTTTGTATCTGTCTTTCTCGGCTACTTGAATTTGCCAGAAACCAGATTTCATATCGAACTTACTATAAATGTTAGCCTTGTAAGTTCTTTTCAAGATATCCCTCTTGTTAGGGATGGGATATCTAATCCATTTTAGGACATCATTTAGAGGCTTATAGTTTATGACTAATATAGGACCACCTCTTTCTTTCTCTGTGCTTTTGTTAACATAAAACGCTGAGCAACTCCAGGGAGATTTAGAAGGGCGGATGATGTTATTTTTAAGAAGATTTGAAATCTCAGTTTTGCAAGTTTCCATCATTTCCTGGTTCATTTGAATAGGTCTTGCTTTCGTAGAGATGACTTGTTCATTGAATCCTTCAATGTATGGGAGCTCGACTAAATGCTTTTTTCTTTCCCAAAAAGCATTAGGAAAATCAGAGCATATTTCCGTAACAAAAGTGTTTTGAAGATTGACTATCTTAGTAACCATCTCCGGGGTTTTTAAAATATGCTCGATTTTCTTAACTCTAATTTCATCCTTTAAAAAGGTTATATGCTGAGAAAGTTTGTTTATGCGAAAAACAGTATTATCTCTAATGAAATTACTTTAATCATGTGAAAGAGTTTTAACAAAAGGAAAATGCAATTTTTTTCCTAATATGCATGTAGAAATACCGTTTAAGCCAGTAATGAAAGGTTTTATCTGAGTGATAAAAGGAATTCCTAAAATGATATCTTCATTGATATCTTCAGTGATAATAAAATCATTTGTCAAACAAATTCCATTGTTGCAAATATGAGCTTTAAAAAGCTTATAATTAATACGGAGTTGTTCTCCTGTAGCGGAGTATAATTTAGAAGTACTTTTTTGTAAGGGCTGGGTTGGAACAATACCTTTCATGATGCAGTTACGAGCTGCACCACTATCAAGTAAAGCAATTTTGTTAATAGTGAAATGTTTGCTAATAACAATCTTAATTGGGATATGGAAACTTTGATGTTTGATACTGGTGATGACCGTAAGACCGGGAGTCTGAGACGATGATGTCTTATCCTTGGTAAGACGAAGGTCGATAGAGTTTTCATTCTCAGAATGATACTCACTTTCATGAAGTTCAGGTTCTTCTTCATTTTCTGACTTATGTTCGTAAGTCTTGGATTGTTTGACAACCTGTTCTGTTAGAACATCAATTTCGACTTTTCCAAGTCTGGATTTGATTTCCTTGATTTCTTCTTTAAGTTCTAACATTCGTGTCTCAGATCAGAAATCGAGGGTTCAGCTGGTTTTTTGAAGCGAGCCATAACTTGCTTCATGCTGAAAGGTTCAACAACTGACCTTGGTTTTTGTCTATCATTTTGATGGGAGAGGATAAGATTTTTGAGTTCGATCAAATATTTTTTCCTAGTCTCATCATCAGTGATGTGTTGAACGACATTGAATAGAGCTTCTTTGGAGCTATCAGAAAGTACTTTACCGGAGACTGTAGTTTTATCACAAGTACAGAAAGCTCCAGAACAGTGGCATTCATTGCCAGATTGGCTTGAATCAGAATTATACGCGATGTTGATGTCTTCTTCATCGCTATATTCATCTGACAAATAATCAAGGAAAGAATCTAAGTTGGGTTCTTCCAAAATAGAGAAGAGTTCATTTTTTGGTATCTTCATTGATTTCAAGAAGATTAATCTTCTTCTTCTTTCTGTCAGATTTGCACTGGTTAGCCCTGTGACCGGTTTTACCACAGTTCTAACAGACATCTTTGATTTTGGAAGACATTGAGGGTCTTCTAAATTTGGATTTCTTTCTTGGTAAATCATCGAAATTGTTCCTAGTTTTGTGACGACGGATCTTTCTGGAAGATCTGTAGGTTTTATCTTTCTTAGAAGAATGAGTAGAAGGAGCGACAATGTTTGTATAGTCGAAGTCTTGATAGAAACTTCCTAATTCTTTTCTAGAAGAGTGTTGCTCTTTTTTTAGATGATTTTTGAGCTTGATGTCTGTGCAGAGTTCTAGACCTACAACGTTGATAATGCTAACAATGTCACCATAAGTCATTTGATGGTAAGGAATTTTACCTTCACAATGATCTTGAATTTTGGTGCGGACTTTGCTAGCGAATAAGGGAGGAAGACCGCTGATGAAGCGTTCTTTCCAGAAGTCTAGATGACAGTCAGGTCTAATCATAACCTTATTGATAAATTGGTTTTTATACCAGATAAAGTCATCTAAAGATGGACATAATAGATTCTTTAGAATTTGTAAACTTCTATCTTGGAAGAGTTTTGGTTCTCCGATGAAGTGTTTTGTTATGTGGTAGAGAAGGGTAGCACAAGCGTCTTCTCTAGTTATCTGGGAGGTGATTTCCATGGGAGTGGTAGTACCTCCTATAACCATAGCAGTAGAGATAGTTCCTTCGGTTTTAACTACGGTTTCAACAGCCGTAGCAGAGTAGATGGCTTGTCTAACATCTTCGGTGAAATAATTATCCCAGCCATGTTTCAACATTCCAGTGAATCCAGCTACAATCATAGAGGCGGCTTCTTTGTCAGAAGATCCCCTTATCTTGTAAGTTGTAATACAAACTCCCATTTCATAAAGTTTATGGTATATTTGATGCTCTGCTAAAGCATCAATGTTCCATTCGATTATGCTTCTTCCTTCGTGAGAAGTAGAGGCAAGGAAATGGTTTTCCTCATATTGAATATCTGGAAATGAGGGACGCTTATGATAATTTTTGTAATTATGAAAGCGTTCATTGGAAAGTGTTTGGAGAAGGTCTTTCTTCTCTTGAATGGTGGATATTTTTCTCTCTTTGGGTGTATCCTTTGAAATATTGAAATTGGCCAACTGTTTATTGATCTTGTCAAGAACATTACCACTGACTTCAAATGTATCTTTGAGTTTTGGATATTTATCCTTGGAAAACTCAACGATTTTGAAACCTGGGTTTGGTTCAATGTTCTGACTAGAACTAGGTTGTGAGAAGGTTAGTTTTCCACTAAATCGAGACTTTTCTTTGGAGTCTTCTATTTGCCTTGAGATGACATGAAGGAGCTGATTCGAGTAATTGTTCTGTTCAATAACTCGATCAAGATCTGAGCAAGCAACTATGCTTGTAGACTTCTCGCTTTCGGTTTTAAAAGGAGAAGCGGAGATAACAGTATTGGAAATTGGGATTTTTCTTCCTTCTAGAGGAGGAGTGACAGAATCAACAACTTTGTTGTTAGCTGTATACCATTTGTTGATAAGGACTTGCAGGCAGTCCTTCTGATATTCATACTTGCCGGATATTTCAAACCATTTAAAGAAGTCAATTTCACATCTTATTCATTTCATGTCTGATATCCAACAATTTCTGAAGTCTTCTCTCTGCTTGAGAGAATAAGTGGCGACATACCATTTTCTTTTAGGTATATTTTCAGGATGACACCATTGACGGTAGATCTTCTTTTGATCTAGCGTGTAAGGATCGCCGAACCTGATCATTTTGAGAAATTCAGAAACTTCTTCCTGAGGTGGATACATATCGCTAGGGGTTGGACTAGCGGGATGATTTTTATAATAGACTCTTGGTACTGTATGGGAGAAATCTACTCCCGTAACTTTCCCTTTGTCGTTACCGTTGGTTGGAACGGAAGTGGTATTTACTGTTACGCTTTCCTCCGGGGGTTTAGAAAAAGAAGGTACGGAAGGGACTGTGGATCTTCTTCTAAAGGAACTAGTTCTGCTCGAAAGATTAGAACATGAACCTAAGAATTTGAGATCTATTGATCCATCAGGAAATTGAATCACTTGTTCAATTTGAGATCTTTCAAGATTTGAAGTAGAAGGTTGAGTTATGGCGTCGAAGTGCCATTCATCATTTGTGAGTATATCTTTCCAATTAAGGAGTCTAGGAACAAATACCGTGCTATGATCAGTATTTGCTTCCATAAGCATAGTGACTCCTTTGACACTTTCAACTCGAGCTCTAGGTGCAAGAGTAGTGTCCATAAGTATGTAATAGACTCTATGAATGATGGCTACTTCATGAGTATTAATTTTTCTATTCATATTCTTGGTTTTGACGTTCAGAGTCAAAGTATCCATGACATTAGGGTCATTGATATCTACCGAGAAATTAGGATAGCAGTTAAAGTATACCGGGCCATTGGCTAGGTTACTTTGGAGGACTCCTAAGAGAGAGTCGTCGAAATTCAAGAGACGAGCATCTCTTAGAAGGGCGCAGATGGGTATGTCTAAACCTTTTCTGAAAAGAGGTTTGACAGCAATCTGGACAAGACCAATATGCAAGTAATTGAATTGACGTCTATATCTATTCAAATCTTGTTCAGAAAGCAACTTAATAATTTCTAAGGAATTATTAATAGCAATAGTGGACTCGCAGGTCTTAATGTTATGCTTCTTAATGAAACTGAAATTTCCTAATTCATAAATCTTTTTAAAAGGTTCATTGGGGATGTTCCAATTTTGTAAATCCGTTTCTAATTTAGCAATCTTAGTTGCTGCAGAAGATAAATTAACACTGTTTAAAACATGCTGGTATCAAAGCCATGTTGGCAGTATACGTATTTAGCATGAGCAGCTAAGTACATATACTGTCTAGGGCATGGCAAAATTACTTTCAATTATAGTATTTTAAACTTTAATTATGTTTATATATATCTTATGTACAGTCCTTTAAATTCTTAACTTAGTAAAACCAGTAAAAAAAAATCTCTTAAAAACTTACAATAGTTTTATTGTTATAACATTGAAAACATAGCAGCGGAAAATAAGAGAATACAGAGGGGAGAGAAAGCTGTATATCAGTTTTGGAAAGACAGTTGTGGCCTCTGAGAGGCTGTTGATTTGCTAGGAGCAATCGGAAGAGGGACAAATGGTCTAGCCATTTGCGGTTTAGTGATCTCCTTCCTTTTGGAAGGGGTGTTAGGCTTGAATGGCCTCATTCTTTCCCTGTAAAAATTTTCTTGTTAAAAAATCAGGTAAAGAGTTATTTTCTCCTTTAATAAAATTAATTTTAAAATTAAAGCTAGATAGTAGATCTTGCCATCTAGCGAATATCTATTTTGAAACAAGATTTTTAACATCTTTTTGAAGAATCTCTTTAGCAGATTTACAATCTACTCTAACCAAAAATTCTTTGTTAACAAGATCCTCTTGAAACTTAGTGATACTTAGCACTATAGACAAGACTTCTTTTTTAACAGTAGAATAATTTTTCTGGGAGGAATTCCAGATTCCTGAAGTAAAGCGGACCAGTTGTCTAGAAGACTCAATGGAAATCCGTTGTTTAAGGATACCTTCGTAACCTATGTATGAAGCGTCTGTTTCAACAATCATAGAGGCTTCTAGGTTAGGGATACCTAGACGAGGAAGGTTTTGTACTAAACCTTTAACCTGGATGATAGCCTTGGTTTGTTCTGAACTCCAAGGGACAGGATTCTTCCTAAGTCTTTTGTAGAGTGGTTCGCAGACATGTCTAATGTTAGGGATGAAATCAGCAACATAATTGAGACTTCATAAGAATCTCTGAAGCTGGGTTTTATCCGTAATCTCATTAGGGAATTTAGACGAGAACTCAATGGCTCTACAAATAGGTTTATAAGATCCTTGGTATAGGTCATGACCTAAGAATCTAACGGAGGTTTGGAAGAGTTTAATCTTCTGAGAACTAACTACCAAACCATTTCTCTTAACAACTTTACGAAAGGTGTTGAGATGCTTAAAATGAGAATCTATGTCTTCAGAGAAGATTAGAACATCATCAATGTAAACAATAGACATATAACTGTAATCATTAAAAATGGAGTTCATGATGTTCTGAAACTCGGATGGGGCATTCTT
>AWOL01S0244411.1:0-71999 GCA_000715115.1 Nicotiana otophora | reverse complement strand
ATTTCATATCGAACTTACTATAAATGTTAGCCTTGTAAGTTCTTTTCAAGATATCCCTCTTGTTAGGGATGGGATATCTAATCCATTTTAGGACATCATTTAGAGGCTTATAGTTTATGACTAATCTTGGACCACCTCTTTCTTTCTCTGTGCTTTTGTTAACATAAAACGCTGAGCAACTCCAGGGAGATTTAGAAGGGCGGATGATGTTATTTTTAAGAAGATTTGAAATCTCAGTTTTGCAAGTTTCCATCATTTCCTGGTTCATTTGAATAGGTCTTGCTTTGGTAGAGATAACATGTTCATTGAATCCTTCAATGTATGGGAGCTCGACTAAATGCTTTTTTCTTTCCCAAAAGCCGTTAGGAAAATCAGAGCATATTTCCGTAACAAAAGTGTTTTGTAGATTGACTATCTTAGTAACCATCTCCGTGGTTTTTAAAATCTGCTTGATTTTCTTAACTCTAATTTCATCCTTTAAAAAGGTTATATGCTGAGAAACTTAGTGTATGCGAAAAACAGTATTTTCTCTAATGAAATTACTTTCATCCTGTGAAAGAGTTTTAACAAAAGGAAAATGCAATTTCTTTCCTAATGTGCATGTAGAAATACCGTCTAAGCCAGTAATGTAAAGTTTTATATGAGTGATAAAAGGAATTCCTAAAATGATATCTTCATTGATATCTTCAGTGATAATAAAATCATTTGTTAAACAAATTCCATTGTTGCAAATATGAGCTTTAGAAAGCTTATAATTAATACGGAGTTGTTCTCCTATAGCGGAGTATAATTTAGAAGTACTTTTTTGTAAGTACTGGGTTGGAACAATACCTTTCATGATGCAGCTACGATCGGCACCACTATCAAGTAAAGAAATTTTGTTAATAGCGAAATGTTTGCTAATAACAATCTTGATTGGGATATGGCAACTTTGAGGTTTGATACTGGTGATGACCGTAAAACCGGGAGTCTGAGATGATGATGTCATGTCCTTGGTAAGACGAAGGTCGATAGAGTTTTCATTCTCAGAATGATACTCACTTTCATGAAGTTCAGGTTCTTCTTCATTTTCTGACTTATTTTCGTAAGTCTTGGCTTGTTTGAGAACCTGTTCTGTTAGAACATCAATTTCGTCTTTTCCAAGTCTAGATTTGATTTCCTTTATTTCATCTTTAAGTTCTGAAACTTCTTGTCTCAGATCAGAAATCGAGGGTTTAGCTGGTTTATCGAAGCGAGCCATAACTTCCTTCATGCTTAAAGGTTCAACAACTGACCTTGGTTTTTGTCAATCATTTTGATGGGAGAGGATAAGATTTTTGAGTTCGATCATATATTTTTTCCTAGTCTCATCATCAGTAATGTGTTGAACGACATCGAATAGAGCTTCTTTGGAGCTATCAGAAAGTACTTTAATGGAGAGTGGAGTTTTATCACAAGTACAGAAAGCTCCAGAACAGTGGCATTCATTGCCAGATTGGCTTGATTCAGAATTACAGGTGATGTTGATGTCTTCTTCATCACTATATTCAACTGACGAATAATCAGGGGAAGAATCTGAGTTGGGTTCTTCCAAAATAGAGAAGAATTACTTTTTGGTATCTTCATTGATTTCAAGAAGATTAATCTTCTTCTTCTTTCTGTCAGATTTGCACTGGTTAGCCCTATGACCGGTTTTACCACAGTTCCAACAAACATCTTTGGTTTTGGAAGACTTTGAGGATCTTCTGAATTTGGATTTCTTTCTTGGTAAATCATCGAAATTCTTCCTAGTTTTGTGACGACGGAACTTTCTGGAAGATTTGTAGGTTTTGTCCTTCTTAAAAGAATGAGTAGAAGGAGCGACAATGTTTGTATAGCCGAAGTCTTGACAGAAACTTCCTAATCCTTTTCTAGAAGAGTGTTGCTCTTTTTTTAGCTGATTTTTGAGCTTGATGTCTGTGCAGAGTTCTAGACCTACAACGTGGATAATGCTAAAAGTGTCACCATAAGTCATTTGATGGTAAGGAATTTTACCTTCACAACGATCTTGAATTTTGGTGCGGACTTTGCTAGCGAATAAGGGAGGAAGACCGCTGATGAAGCGTTCTTTCTAGAAGTCTAGATCACAGTCAGGTCTAATCATAACCTTGCTGATAAATTGGTTTTTATACCAACTAAAGTCATCTAAAGATGGACATGACAGATTCTTTAGAATTTGTAAACTTCTATCTTGGAAGAGTTTTGGTTCTCCGATGAAGTGTTTTGCTATGTGATAGAGAAGGGTAGCACAAGCGTCTTCTCTAGTTATCTGGGTGGTGGTTTCCATGGGAGTGGTAGTACCTCCTATAACCATAGCAGTAGAGGTAGTTCCTTCGGTTTTAACTACAGTTTCAACAGCCGTAGCAGAGTAGATGGCTTGTCTAACATCTTCGGTGAAATAATTATCCCACCAATATTTTAACATTCCATTGAATCTTGCTACAATCATAGAGGCGGCTTCTTTGTCAGAAGATCCCCTTATCTTGTAAGCTGTAATACAAACTCCCATTTCATGAAGTTTATGGTATATTTGATGCTCTGCTGTAGCATCAATGTTCCATTCGATTATGCTTCTTCCTTCGTGAGAAGTAGAGGCAATGAAATGGTTTTCCTCATATTGAATATTTGGAAATGAGGGACGCTTATGATAATTTTTGTAATTATGAAAGCGTTAATTGGAATGTTTTTTGAGAAGATCTTCCTTCTCTTGAATGGTGGATATTTTTCTCTCTTTGGGTGTATCCTTTGAAATATTGAAATTGGCCAACTGTTTATTGATCTTGTCAAGAACATTACCACTGACTTCAAATGTATCTTTGAGTTTTGGATATTTATCCTTGGAAAACTCAGCGATTTTGAAACCTGGGTTTGGTTCAATGTTCTGACTAGAACTGGGTTGTGAGAAGGTTGGTTTTCCACTAAATAGAGACTTTTCTTTAGAGTCTTCTATTTGCCTTGAGATGACATGAAGGAGCTGATTCGAGTAATTGTTTTGTTCAATAACTCGATCAAGATCTGAGCAAGCAACTATGTTTGTAGACTTCTCGCTTTTGGTTTTAAAAGGAGAAGCGGAGATAACAGTATTGGAAACTGGGATTTTTATTCCTTCTAGAGGAGGAGTGACAGACTCAACAACTTTGTTGTTAGTTGTATACCATTTGATGATAAAGACTTCTCTTTTACCGGTTTTACAGAGTTTTAATACTGCACTTCATTCCACCTTAAATTGGTATTCAATTAGAAGAAATTGAATCTGAGACATAAAAGATGGCTCGATTTACTCAAGGACTATGACATCGATATTCAATATCATCTGGGGAAGGCTAATGTTGTGGCAGATGCTCTTAGCTGGAAATCCACGGGTAGTTTGGCTCACTTGGAGGAACATTGAAGGTTGTTGGCAAAGAATGTTCACCGGTTGGCCGGTTTGGCAGTTCAGCTCACGGACTCTAGCGAAGGCGAGGTAATTGTGCAAAATAGAGTTAAATCATCACTTGTAGTAGAGGTCAAGGAGAAACAATACAACGATCCATTGTTGGTGCAATTGAAGGAGAGGATTCATAACACAAAAATATGGATTTTTCTCTTCGCACGAATGATAGTACGCTAAGGTACCAAGGGCCATTATGTTTTCCAGATGTAGATGGTTTCCGGGAAAGAATAATGACTAAGCATCACAATTCTAGGTATTTCGTGCACATGGGCTCTATGAAAATATACCATGATCTCAAAGAAATCTATTGGTGTAATGACATGAAAAGGGACATCTCGGACTTTATGGCTAGATTTCTAAATTGTCAACAATTGAAGGAGAGCACCAGAAGCCCGGTGGATTGTCACATAATATAAAAATTTCAATGTGGAAGTGGGAGATGATCAATATGTACTTTGTAGTAGGTCTACCTCATACACCTCGTAAGTTTGATTCGATTTGGGTGATTGTGGATCAACTTACGAAATCAGCAGACGTCTTACCTGTTAAGGCTACCAACACAGCAGAACATTAGCTAAGTTGTATATCAAGGAAATAGTTAGGTTGCATGGCACTCCAGTTTCTATTGTCTCCGATTGGGGGGTACAGTTCACAACTAACTTTTGGAAGAAATTTCAACAAGGTTTGGGTACTCATGTATATCTTAGTACATCCTTCCATCCATAGATAGATGGACAAGGTGAGCGGACTATTCAGATGCTTGAGGATATGGTGTGTGCTTGTGTTCTTAATTTTAAGGGTAGCTGGGATGATCATTTGCCGCTCATAGAATTTGCCAAAAATTACAATTACCATGCTAGCATTCGGATTGCACCGTTCGAGGCTATATGTGGTAGGAGATGTAGATCTCCCATTGGGTGGTTTTAAATTAGGGAAGCAGAGGTTATAGGGCCAGACCTCATGCATCAGGCTATGGAGAAGGTTAAGACCATTAAGGAACGGTTGAAAACTGCTCAGAGTCGCCAGAAGTCCTATTCGGATGTGTGTTACAGAGATTTGGAGTTCAAAGAGGATGATTGAGTATTCTTGAAGGTTTCGCCCATGAAGGGTATAATGCGATTTGGGAATAAAGGGAAATTGAGCCCGAGGTATGTTGGACCGTACAAAATCATTCAGAGGATTGGTCAAGGGGCTTACACGCTCGAGCTACCTCTAGAGATGTCCTTGGTACATCTGCTGTTTCATGTGTCTATGTTGAAAAAGGTTGTTAGAGACTCGTCGCACATTGTTCTGGTAGAGACTATTGAGGTTAATGAAAAATTGACTTATGAGGAAATTCCGATTTCCATTCTTGATAGATAAGTTTGAAAGTTGAGGAATAAAGAGATTGCATCCGTGAAAGTGTTATGGCAAAGCCAACAAGTTGAAGAGGCCACCTGGGAGGACGTGAAAGAGATAAGAAGGAAATACCCTAATTTGTTTGTATAACTAAGTAGTTGTGTTTTGAAAGAATGTTATGAGCTTACTTTCCATATATTCTGTTGCATTTGTATAGTTTATGTTTAAGATGCTCCTTTTGGTAATATAATGCTTATGAGGATATGGTTGGTGTTATTTTCATTCTATGATTACATCATTGGATTGTGAATATGTTGTTAGGATTGGTTTATGGGGTTCTCTAACAGATGGATAGGCCCAAATACAGGGGAGACACTGCCAATGTTTTTAAAACTTTGGGGAGTTAGTCAAATTTAGAATTTCTGGTGCGTGGGAGTAACCGTGTTGGATGTTTTGGGCAGTCTCTATTCTTCATTAGAGGATGAATGATCCTAAGCGGGGGAGGATGTAAGGCCCCATAAAATTTTACCAAGAACTCGAGGTTTTAAGGGTTTCGAGGTAGGCTAGTGTGTTGGAATGTTATAGATAACTTTCATGGCGAGTAAGTTCGCTGCATTACAGACGTTTTGGGTTGTGCAAAGCATTGAGGACATGGTGGAAGTAATTGGAAGAGCAAGACATTACTACCGTCCCTTATGCGGCCGTAGAATTACTCTGCGGGCTGCAGAGCTACTGCGAAGTTGGACAGGAGAAGCTTAATTTTGGAGGTCATTTTGTGGTCAATTATGCGGCCGTACAACTACTTTGCGGAACGCACTTTCATCATAGAAACAACATGAGAAATTTCAGAGGGAGATTTTGCAGTCTATTTCGCAGCCACATAATTGATCTGCTGACCGCAGATCTGCCGCAGATAGGACTAGGCCAACCCAAGTTTTTGGAGGTCATTTTGCGGTCCATTCTGCAGACCGCATACGTGTTTCGTAGTCTCATCAGTGATTGCAAATCCAATTCGGAGGGTCCATTTTGTGTATTTTTAAACCCGACCAAATTCTAATAAAAGGCATAAGGGGGTCATTTGGGAGCAAATATTTGATGTCTAAGAGAGAGGGGAGGGACTAGAGAGAGAAGGAGGAGCTCTCCACATCTTACACTTCAATTCCTTCTAGAGCCTTGGGAATTCAACAAATAAAGCTTGCAAGTCTTCTTCTAATAGGTAGGGTTCCATATCCTAGTCCTCAATTTTAAATTTGCGCTGAAGATGGGTAATGGGGAGTGTGATTATTAGGAGTGGGAGTTGTTCTTTGTGCATGCATTACCAATAAAGGTGATGGGGAGATTGTTGAACTAATATGGGTTAACTATTGGCTGTGGGATGAAGGAATTCCACCATAGAAGCCTTGTAGTTGAATTGCACACTACTTGATAAAATGCATAGATGAACCGAACACATGAACCATTTCCTAATTACGGGTATATTTTCTCATATCCCTAATAGATTGAGGTCGCTAGACGCTTCGTAACGTTATAGTTACCTAAGGGAGGCTCAAGAGAGGTATATTGGCTAAACTCTTTTCGTAGAATTGGGTTCCTCAAAATTCTTGTAAACATCGATTACGGCTTGATCAAGTTCCTATTTCCGTCATTAACATTTTCTTCTGTCGTCAGCTGGTCCAAATCCTTATAATCAGATTCATGTTTGGATTGCATAATGCTATTCTCCTCTTTTATGTTTGTCCCTCAATGTGTTTTGAGTTCATACATGTCTATGAGCTGAAGATATAATTTCTTTCAGTGTTTAAAATATCCTTAAATGTTCTAAGATGAACCTTGAAAGGAAATGAAAGAATGAAAGTATGAATTGTGAAATGCGGCCATCGTGCCAAGAATGATTATTTACATATGAGGACAAGAGTGCCACTGGAAATGAAAGAAAGTATGAAATGTTGTGAAAAGTATATGATCATTTTATATAAATGCTTTTGGGAGTATTGCTACGTCACCGAGGAAGTCTGGGTCATAAACACTCAAGCCTGAAACTACACATACCAGTGTAGGGATTGATTGAGAGATAAATTCCCATTATATTATAATGAGATTATTTTCCTTAATTGGGATGAGTTGAGTTGAGAGCTAGCAAAGACGATGTCGACCCACACGACATTATGGTGAGACGGCTTAGCTGATCGGGCAGAGATCAGACATCATGCCGCGCAAATAGTTGTGTTGTTTTTTGATGTCGAGCCTCATACTTTGCTGTGAGATGGATTAGCCGATCGAGTAGAGATCAGACTCTGTGCTATAAGCATGGTGGTGTATTGGTGCTAAAGATCTCCCAACCTAAAACATTGATAATTTCTTGAATATTTACCTCTTTCTTGACTTGTTGTTCTAATATTATTTGGTTTTCTCATTGATTTCATATTCCTCTCCTTTTGTATTGTTACTCTATTCATTGAGAGGGTGTTTAGCTTTACATACTAGTAATATTCCATGTGTACTGTTACACGACGCCTTCTTGAGATTCCTTGAAAGGGCGACGTTAGGGTAAGCAACTGATGTTCATGCAGTTACTATCCGCCAACTGGGGACTCCTCCGTACGCTTGACGAGATTGTTAGTGCTGTACGGGAAAACCATTGTCAACAGCAATTGAGAAAACAAGAAAGAGAATTGAGAATGAAAGAAAGCTTGATTGCATTAATGAAGGCTATTACAGAAAAGCAACACGGTGTCGAGGGGGAGAGATACCAATATAAAGAATTGTTTGCATGCTAGAAAGTTTGATTGCTTGATCTCCCCTAATAGTACTTAAAAACATAAACCAAAATTATAGGAATTGACATAACTAAGCTGGAGAGACATAATAAAAATACATAAAGTAAAACTACTCAATATTAACAATAGAAATGACTTAGATTCCTACAAAGGAGAAGCAGGTCTGTTGGCAGCAACCTTGTCTTTAGCATCAGAGTCTGCATGCGCGGTGCTGCATGCGCACGCGATGCTGTTGGCATCTGCCTGTAGGTGGGCGCTGATGGGGGCTATCGGTGGGGCGACATAGGCACATGCACACTTGTCACTTGGCGTCCATGACCACTGGGCCATCCATGGTGCTAGGCATTGGGAGGCTTGCTAGAATGCCATGGGGCACGTCCAAGGGGTCATGGGGCATGGCTGGAAAGCCACCCATGACATTCTCTCCCACCTGAGTTGGCAGCGTCCTCGGTGCCTTACTTGCAAGATAATTTTTGATCAGGATCCTGTAGGATTTGAGGTTTGTTCCCCTCTCTCAAGTATTCTCCTCTACATCACAACCCTGCCATTTCCCTAGGAACTCTTGGTGATATTTCCCTGAAGCATGAATCACTCTATCATTGAGAATAACTTCTACCCACCTTTTCTCTTGGTTGAATTAGGGCCTCAAATGCTAGGTATTGTGAATTGGCTCCTCGAAGGATCCTCCATGTCTTCCCGAAAACATTTCAGAAGGCTGACATGGAAGACTAAATGAATCTTCCACTAGGCTAGGGTAACCACCTCGTATGCAAATTTCCCAAGGCGCTACTCAATGGACAAGGGTCCAAAGTACTTTTGAAATAGGCGAGGGTCATGGACCCCTACAGACAAGTACTGCTCTGGGATATTCACCATCACTTTGTTTCCTACTTGTTATTCGACAAAGCGACGATTTTGATCAGCATGTTTTTTCATCCGCTTTTGGGATTTGACAAGATACTTGCGCACTATCTCCAAATTGTTCTTATGTTCATTTGAGAAGCTAGCAACTCGAGGAGATTTTGACATATTTGGGGCATTCACAGTGTGTGGGAGTAGTAATTGTCGTCCGGTAATTATTTCAAAAACCTTGTTGTTTGTACAAGAGCTTTTTGTGAATTGAAACACAGTTGAGTACCAATCAGAAGCTTCACGCAATTCGTCTGTAATCTGGTATCAAAATGATGGAAATATTCCTCCAACATGCCATTGAACTGCTCCGTCTGGCCATCAGATTGTAGAGTAAACTTGAAATGTGGCTCAATTTTGATCCAAGGCACTTAAAGAGATGAGTCTGAAAGTTGCTACTGAAGCGAGAGTCATGATCACTAATGAGGTCTTTAGGCAGACCCCAATATTTGACAACATGAGAGAAGAAGAGTTGAATTGTATCTTTTGCTGATATGTATTGTGGGGCAGCTATAAATGTAGCATACTTGGAAAACCGATCTACCACATCCAAGATAGTTGTAAGATCTCTGACCTTGGAAAACCCGGTGATGAAATCTAGTAAAATGCTTTCCCAAGGTTTCTTTGGAACATGCAATGGCTCCAAAAGTCCCACTTGTGTCAAGCGGCCTGATTTGTCTTTCTTCCATACTAGGCAAGTCTTCACATACTGAGCAACATCATAAGCCATTTGAGGCTAATAATAAGCACGATGCAACAACTCCATAGTGCATTGTTCAGCTGGATGGTCGGCCACAAAGTATCATGGTGTTCCATCAGAAGAGTCTTTCCAGATATCTTCCTTTAGGAATATAAAGTCGGATCCCTTTCAAATTCAGGAACCCATCTTCCATGTAGAACTGCCGAGTCTTGCCATACCCTACCAAATTGACCAAATACTCTACAGTAGGATTCTTTGGGAGAAGATCTGAAATTTGGTCTCTTATAGTGGTGGCCACTTTACTCCCCCTTAGGGTGGCGAGTAGGCACACCGGTGCTAAGTTATCCATTCGACTGAGAGCATAATATACTTGGTTGGTCTTTCCATTTAGGTACTCTAGGTTGAAGTAAAATTCCGCTAGGAGTTCCTGTCGTGTGGCCTGTCGGTCATTCAGCTTTGGCTGGGTCATGAAATGGCTACTAGCCGTGTTGTCTGTCTTGACCATGAATGGGGTTCCCAGGAGATAGTGCATTCAAAGGCGTAAGCAATAGACGACAAGCAATAATTGGTTTTCGTGGGTGGCATAGCGCCGTTCTATATCCTTTTGTAGCAAGACTTCGTGGGTGGCATAGTGTCGTTCTGGCTCTCGTATGCCACGAGATGCCCATCTTATAGAAAGACTCCACCCAGAGCATAGTCAGAGGCATCTGTTAGTATTTCAAATGGCTTGGCAAAATCATAACGGGCCAAGACGGGGCTACTAGACATAGCCTCTTTCAATGTGTTTAAGGCCTCCACTTCAATTCCTTGGTAGAGCCTTGAGAATTCATTAAAGAAAGCTTGCAAGACTTCTTCTAATAGGTAGGGTTCCATATCTTATTCCTCAATTTTGAATTTGAGCAGAAGACAGGTAATGGGGAGTGTGATTATTGGGAGTGGGATTCTTTGTGCATGCATATACCAATAAAGGTGGAGGGGAGAATGTTGAAATAATATGGGTTAACTATTAGTTGTGGGATGGAGGAATTCCACCATAGAAACCTTGTAGTCGATTGCATGCTACTTGATAAAATGCATAGATGAACTGAACACACGAACCATTTCCTAATTATGGGTATATTTTGTCATATCCCTAATAGATTGAAGTCTCTAGAGGCTTCGTAACATTGTAGTAATCTAAGGGAAGCTCAAGAGAGGTATGCTGGCTAAACTCTTTTCGTAGAATTGGGTTCCTCGAATTTCTTGTAAACATCGATTATGGCTTGATCAAGTTGCTATTTCCGTCATTAACATTTGCTTCTACCGTCAGCTGGTCCGAATCTATATAGTCTGATTCATGTTTCGATTGCATAATTCTATTCTCCTCTTTTATGCTTGTCCCTCAATGTGTTTTGAGTTCATACATGTCTATGAGCTGAAGATATAATTTCTCTCAGTGTTTCAAATATCCTTAAATGTTCTAAGATGATCCTTGAAAGGAAATGAAAGAATAAAATTATGAATTGTGAAATGCGGCCATTTTGCCAAGAATGATGATTTACATGTGAGGCCAAGAGTGCCACTGAAAATGAAAGAATGTATGAAATGTTGTGAAAAGTATATGATCATTGTTTTATAAATGCTTTTGCGAGTATTGTCAGGTCACCGAGAAAGTCTGGGCCATAAACACCCAAGCCCGAAACTACACATACCGGTAAAGGGATTGATTGAGGGATAAATTATCATTATATTATATTGAGATTATTCCCCTTAACTGGGATGAGTTGTGCTGAGATCTAGAGAAGACGATGTCGACCCACACGACATTGTGGTGAGACGGCTTAGCTGATCGGGTAGAGATCAGACGCCATGCCGCGCACATGGTTGTGTTGTTTATTTATGTCGAGCCTCATACTTTGTTGTAGATGGATTAGCCGATCGAGTAGAGATCAGACTCCGTGCTATAAGCATGGTGGTGTATCGGTACTAAAGATCTCCCAACCTAAAGCATTGATAATTTCTTGAAGATTTACCTCTTTCTTGACTTGGTGTTATGATATTATTTGGTTTTCTCATTGATTTCATGTTTCTCTCCTTTTGTACTGTTACTCTATTCATTGAGAGGGTGTTTAGATTTACATACTAGTAATATTCCATGTATACTATTACGCAACACCTTCCTGAGATTCCTTGGAAGGGAGACATAACGGTAAGTAACTGATGTACGTGCAGTTACTATCCGCCAACTGGGGACCCCTCCGTACGCTTGACGAGATTGTCAGTTCCGTACAGGAAAACCAATGTAAAGAACAATTAAGAGAAAATAAAAGAAAATTCAGAATGAAAAAAAAGCTTGATTGCATTACTGAAAGATATTGCAGAAGGGGAGAGACACTAGTACAGAGAGTTGTTTGCTTGCTAGAAAGTTTGGTTGCTTGATCCCCCCTAATAGTAGGGGAAGCGGGGTGCAATCAGCTCCCGCTATGTATGGGGTCTTGGGAAGAGCCGTACCACAAGGGTCTGTTGTACTTAAAAAAAACAAAGTTACATGACTTGACATAACTAAGCTAGAGAGATATAACGGAAATACATGAAGTAAAAATACACTATATTTACAATAGAAATGACTTAGATTCCTACAAAGCAGAAGCAGGTCCGTTGGCAGTAACTTTGTCTTTAGCATCAGAGTCTGCACGCACGGTGCTGCCTACGCATGTGGCACTTTTGGTATTTGCCTACAACTGGGAACTAGCGAGGGCTATCGGTGGGGTGACATAGGCATATGCACACTTGTCACTTGGCGTCCATGACCACTGGGCCATCCATGGCGCTAGGAGTTGGGTGGCTTGCTAGAACGCCATGGGGCGCGTCCAAGAGGTCATGAGGCATGGCTGGAAAGCCACCCATGACATTCTCCCACACCTGAGTTGGAGACGTCCTCGGTGACTTAATTGCAAGATAATTTTTTATCAGGATCTTGTAGGATTTGAGGTTTGTTCCCCTCTCCCAAGTATTCTCCTCTGCATCACAGCCCTGCCATTTCTCTAGGAACTCTTGGTGATCTTTCCTTGAAGTATGAACTACTCTATCTTCGAGAATAGCTTCTACCCACCTTTTCTCTTTGTTGAATTAGGGCCTCGAATACTCTGTATTGTGAATTGGCTCCACGAAGGATCCTCCATGTCTTCCCCAAAAAGTTTCAGAAGGCTGACATGGAAGACTGGATGAATCTTCCACTAGGCTAGGGTAACCACCTCGTATGCAACTTTCCCAACAACTGCCTTTTGAAATAGGAGAGGGTCATGGACCCATGCAGACAAGTACCGCTTTGGAATTTTCACCATCACTTTGTCTCCTACATGTTATTCTGGGCTTTGACAAGATATCTGTGCACTATCTCCAAATTTTGCTTATGTTCATTTGAGAAGCTAGCAGCTCGAGGAGATTGCAACATATTTGGAGAATTCACAGTGTGTGGGAGTAGCAGTTGTTGTCCGGTAACAATTTCAAAAGCCTTTTTGTTTGTACTAGATTTCTTTTGTGAATTGAAACACAGTTGAGCACTAACTAGAAGCTTCATCCAATTCTTCTGCGGTACGATATCAAAATGGCAGAGATATTCCTCCAGCATGCCATTAACTGCTCCGTCTGGCCATCAGATTGCATAGGAAACTTGAAATACAGCTCAATTTTGACCCGAGGCACCTAAAAAGATGAGTCCAAACATTGCTACTGAAGCGAGAGGCACGATCACTAATGATGTCTTAAGGTAGACCCCAATATTTGACAACATGAGAGATGAAGAGTTGAACTGTATGCTGATATATATTGTGGGGCAGCTATAAATGTAGCATACTTGGAAAACCGATCTACCACAACCAAGATAGTTGTAAAATCTCTGACCTTGGGAAACCCGGTGATTCTAGGGAAACGCTTTCCCAAGGTCTCTTTGGAACAAGCAATGGCTCCAAAAGTCCCGCTTGTGTCAAGCAGCCTGACTTATCTTTTTGGCATACTAGGCAAGTCTTCACATACTGAGCACCATCATAAGCCATTTGAGGCCAGTAAAAAGCACGACGCAACAACGCCATAGTGCATTTTTCACTTGGATGGTCGGCCACAAAGTATCATGGCATTCCATCAGAAGAGTGTTTCCCAGATCTCCTCCTTTAGGAATATAAAGTCGCATCCATTTCAACTTCAGGAACCCATCTTCCTTGTAGAACTGCCGAGTCTTACCCTATCCTACCAAATTGACCAAATACTATGCAGTAGGATCCTTTGGGAGTAGATCTCTTATTTGGTCTCTTATAGTGGTGGCCACTTCGCTCACCCTTAGGGTGGCGAGTAGGAACACCAATACTTAGTTAGCCCTTCGACTGAGCGCATCCGATACTTAGCTGGTCTTTCCATTTCGGTACTCCAGGTTGAAGTGAAATTCTGTTAGAAGTTCTTGCCACCTGGCCTATCGGCCATTCAGCTTTGGCTGGGTCATGAAATGGCTAATAGCCATGTTGTCTGTCTTGACCACAAATGGGGTTCCCATGAGATAGGGCCTCCAAAGGCATAAGCAATGGACGACAACCAATATTTCTTTTTCGTGGGTGGCATAGCGTCTTTCTACATCCTTTTGTAGCAAGGCTTCGTGGGTGGAATAGCGTCGTTCCGGCTCTCATGCGCCACAAGATGCACCTTTTGTAGCAAGACTCAGCCCAGAGCATAGTCAGAGGCATCCGTTTGTACTTCAAATGGCTTGGCCAATTCAGAAAGGGCTAAGACGGGGCTACAAGACATAGCCTCTTTCAATGTGTTGAAGGACTCTACTTGCCTGGGACCCCAATCCCAAGTCGTGACTTTCTTTTGGAGTTCTGTTAACGGCAATGCAATGGCTTGGTCAATTCAGAAAGGGCTAAGACGTGGCTACTAGACATAGCCACTTTCAATGTGTTGAAGGACTCTACTTGCCTGGGACCCCAATCCCAAGTCGTGACTTTCTTTTGGAGTTCTGTTAACGGCAATGCAATGGCTTGGTCAATTCAGAAAGGGCTAAGACGTGGCTACTAGACATAGCCACTTTCAATGTGTTGAAGGACTCTACTTGCCTGGGACCCCAATCCCAAGTCGTGACTTTCTTTTGGAGTTCTGTTAACGGCAATGCAATGGCTTGGTCAATTCAGAAAGGGCTAAGACGTGGCTACTAGACATAGCCACTTTCAATGTGTTGAAGGACTCTACTTGCCTGGGACCCCAATCCCAAGTCGTGACTTTCTTTTGGAGTTCTGTTAACGGCAATGCAATGGCTTGGTCAATTCAGAAAGGGCTAAGACGTGGCTACTAGACATAGCCACTTTCAATGTGTTGAAGGACTCTACTTGCCTGGGACCCCAATCCCAAGTCGTGACTTTCTTTTGGAGTTCTGTTAACGGCAATGCAATGGCTTGGTCAATTCAGAAAGGGCTAAGACGTGGCTACTAGACATAGCCACTTTCAATGTGTTGAAGGACTCTACTTGCCTGGGACCCCAATCCCAAGTCGTGACTTTCTTTTGGAGTTCTGTTAACGGCAATGCAATGGCTTGGTCAATTCAGAAAGGGCTAAGACGTGGCTACTAGACATAGCCACTTTCAATGTGTTGAAGGACTCTACTTGCCTGGGACCCCAATCCCAAGTCGTGACTTTCTTTTGGAGTTCTGTTAACGGCAATGCAATGGCTTGGTCAATTCAGAAAGGGCTAAGACGTGGCTACTAGACATAGCCACTTTCAATGTGTTGAAGGACTCTACTTGCCTGGGACCCCAATCCCAAGTCGTGACTTTCTTTTGGAGTTCTGTTAACGGCAATGCAATGGCTTGGTCAATTCAGAAAGGGCTAAGACGTGGCTACTAGACATAGCCACTTTCAATGTGTTGAAGGACTCTACTTGCCTGGGACCCCAATCCCAAGTCGTGACTTTCTTTTGGAGTTCTGTTAACGGCAATGCAATGGCTTGGTCAATTCAGAAAGGGCTAAGACGTGGCTACTAGACATAGCCACTTTCAATGTGTTGAAGGACTCTACTTGCCTGGGACCCCAATCCCAAGTCGTGACTTTCTTTTGGAGTTCTGTTAACGGCAATGCAATGGCTTGGTCAATTCAGAAAGGGCTAAGACGTGGCTACTAGACATAGCCACTTTCAATGTGTTGAAGGACTCTACTTGCCTGGGACCCCAATCCCAAGTCGTGACTTTCTTTTGGAGTTCTGTTAACGGCAGTGCAATGAGAGAGTAATTCTTCCCAAATCATTGATAAACGTTTCGTAGGCCAAGGGACACCCTCAAGACGTGGATTTGCTTAGGCGGAGGCTAATATGTGATAGCCTGAATCTTCTGTTGGTCCATCTTTATCCGCCCTTCCTCGATGACATGTCTGAGGAAGTCAAATTGTATTTGGGAGAATGCCCACTTGGGCAGCTTCACATATAGTTCGTGCTCTCGCAGTTGGGTTAGGACCTTCTGCTAGTGCTCCAGGTGTTTCTCCATTGTTTTGCTATATATCACAATGTCGTCAAAGTAGACTACTACGAACTCGTCAATTAACTCTCGGAAGACTTGGTTCATCAATGTGCAAAATTGGCTGGAGCATTAGGCAAGCCGAATGGCATGACCAGGAAGTTGTATGCCCCATATCTTGTCACATTGGCCTTCTTGTGTTCATCTTCCTTAGCAATTTGAACTTGACAGCAACTTGTCTTCAGGTCTATTTTGGTGAGCATTTTGGCATCACCGAATCTATCGAACAAGTCTTCCATTAGTGGGATAGGGTGCTTGTTCTTCACAATAATTTTATTTAGGGCCCGATAATCCACACAGAGTCATAGGGTGGCATCTTGTTTCTTTTGGAATAGCACAGGGGACCCATATGGTTGGAGGGCACAATGAACCCCGTGTCTAGAATTTATGCCAACTATCTTGGAAGCTCGGTGAGCTCGGGTTGTGACATTCTGTAAGGTGCCCGGGCAGGTGGCATCGCACCTGAAACCAACTCAATCTCATGGTCCAAAGTGCGCCTAGGTGGGAGTCATGTTGGCATGTCCTGTGGCAGGACGTCTTTAAAATCCATTAGCAGCTCCTTCACGGGTGTAGGAATGGGACCCGAGGAGCTTTCTATATCTTAAATATAGAGGGTGGCCAGGAATGTAGGTTCATGTCTTTTGACTCCCTTATTCAACTACAAGGCCGAGATGTTCTCAGCGGTCATCTTTATGGTTGTTCATGGAATAATGCAGGGCTTGGCCTCATTTGCTCCCATCATCGGTAGCATGTCGGCAAAAGGTACTGGAATGGTTTTGCCTCATGAATTCCAACCCAACTATCAACTCGAAGTCATCTATGATCACTATGCATAAGTTGACTTTCCCTTCATAAGGACCAAGCTTCACTATCACTCCTTTCCCTATTCCACCCACCGGCTGAGGAGGTGAGTTGATAGTCGTGACATGACCTCTGCCATTTCCCACAACTAGACCAAGGAGTTCTATCATCCCCCGAATGTGCTTGTCATTAACTTTCATCTCGACAAACATCAAGGTCTTCCCTTGGTTAAGAGGAGGCCCCTCATCCGCCGTCTTTTTTCCTTTCTCGGTGGTGGGGCATGGGTCCTTCTTCTTACATATTCCAGTACTGGTTTCCGCTAAGGCCTCAGAAATGGAACAAATAAGTGCGTTGAAGGCAGTGATTGGTTCGGTCTGGTTAGTATAATTTGTATTGTCATCCGTCCCATCATCAAAAGTTTGATGGGAATTCATCTGTGCATGTGGGCATTCATTGTTCCAATGTGGCCTACCGCAATAACGGCATCCTGAAGGGGGCTTCCTCCCCCGACCGTTGTTGTTAGATGCAGCACTAATGCTGCATGAGGAAGGTTTCTTAGATTTGGTTGCACACCGATCACCTCCACTTCTGCTAGGGCCACCATTACCAGGCTGGCCCCCTTTGTATCCCCCTTGGACGGGCGATTGAGGCCTATCCTTCCGAGCTTCCACTTGATAGTACCCAAGGCATTCCACAACTTGGATCGCCTTGGGTAAAGTGTCTACCCTTTGTCTTTGCAACTCCATACGGGCATAAGGTTTCAAAACATCTAGGAATGTGAATAGTTTGTCTTTGTTCCCCTATCCCATATGTTAAGCATGAGCGCAGAGAATTCTTGCACGTAATTTCGTACTAACTTGGTCTGGCAAAACTCCCGTAGCATTTTCCGTGCATTGTACTCAATATTTTTGGGGAAGAACTGTAAGTGTATGGCTACCTTCAGTTCTTCCCATGTCTGGAGAGTATCTTCACCAACCCCGATGTCTTTGTATTTCACACGCCACCAGAGTTTAGCATCACTCTGAAGATACATGGCAGCAATTGCTACCTTTTTTTCTTCTTCTAACTCGCCCACAACATCAAAGTATTGTTCGATGTCGAAGAGAATGTTCTCCACTTCTTTGGAATTTCGAGCTCCAATGTATGGTTTTGGCTCAGGAATCTTCAGCTTTTATGGCACATGGGCGGGGTTCACAGTACCCCCGATCTGGTTTTCGCCTCCTCGAAGTAGGCCTTGTAGTGCAGCATTGAAAATATTGAGCTGGACTATAAAGTTATCTATAGTTTGCTGCATGGCAGTCACCCTGTCTGTCTCTTGTGTCATGTAGGCTAAATCCTCGGTACTCTCCTGTTGGTAGCCCTCGAATTTACCAAAATATTTGGCTTCCATGTGGCTATCGTTTGCCGGTCTCCCTCAGAGTCACAACTGATGTTCACGATGTCACCTTCGGCCTGCCGTATCCTGCGGTCTAGGTCGTCCAACCTTTGCACTAGGTTAGTTCTTAGATCAGGCACCGTATTCTTGATGGGTAATAATACGTCAACCATCTCTTCAAGGGCTACAATGCGTTCCCCGTGTTTTACCATTGTCAGAAATAGTGGTAATGGCAATGTGTTCCTTCGATTGATGTCGAGTCTGGGCTCTGATACCAACTATCACGCGGCGCCTTCCTGATACTCCTTGGAAGGGTGATGTAAGGCTAAGAAACCAATGTCTGTGCAGTTATAATCCGCCAACTGGGGTCCCCTCCGTACGCTAGATGAGATTGTCAGTGCCGTGCGAGAAAACCAATGTAAAGTGCAATTGAGTGAACATAAAAGAAATTGTTTGCTTGCTAGAAAGTTTGATTGCTTGATCGCCCTAATAGTAGGGGAAGCCTGGTGCACTCACAAGGGTCTATTGTACTTAAAAAGAAATAAACCAAACGTACATGACTTGACATAACTAAGCTTGAGAGACATAATGGAAATACATAAAGTAAAAATACTCTATATTTACAATAAAAATGACTTAGATTCCTACAAAGCAGAAGCAAGTCCGCTGGCAACAACCTTCTCTTTAGCATCAAAGTTTATGCACACGATGCTATTGGCATTTGCTTTGTGGGTGGACTATGGTGAGTGCTATGGGTGGGGCGACATAGGCACAAATGCTCTTGTCACTTAACGCGTCCAAGACCACAGGTTCTTCCATGGAGCTAAGCATTAGGAGGCTTGCGAGGACGCCATGGGGTGCGTCCAAGGGTTCATGGGGCATGTATGGAGACTCGCCCAAACAGTACTAATGTCTCTTTTGCTGGGATACTGCATCATTAATGGATGCAGGTGGTTCCACAACAGGAAATATCGATCAGTGATAGTGGTACACCCTCTTCTCAGCTGACTTGGTGAGCCCCACTTCATATCGGGGTCTTGTGTCTTTTGCTTCAAGTGTATAGTGTTTTGAGGAATAGCCGGGTCCTTCTCCTTGACATTATCATATTACTCTTTGTATAAAATAGAGGCTTCGTAGACATAGTGTGGTTTGTATTTAAGAAAGTCAAACTAGAAATGTTGTACTTGTAACACATATTTTCACTTCTAAACTACGAATGTGTTATGTATTTGGGAACTGTAAATGGGGTTTCTAAAAGAAATGAAATTTGTATTGTACATTTTACTCTTGTGTTGTCTAACTCGTGATATTCATCTTTGCATTGTTCATGGGTAAGGTTGGGTGGAAAAAATCTAGTAGGCTTGATTAATTTGGATATCTCGGTTAAGCGCTGGTCGCGCTCCCTAAGGTCAAGGCGTAACACACTGTATTTGGAAAACTGATCATTGTTTTGTTATTGCATCTCTTCTCTATATGCTTGATTGATAACTTATACAGGGCATGGCACATTATCTCTTTGTTAACCAATGTGATTTTATTATTCTTTCTTATGATTAGATTGTACCATTGTTGTGTACTTGTGAAATTCATGAACTGAGCAGGTTATTAGCGGGTATTATTGGTAATTCCTTCCACTATTACCTCGCCAAGGTAAGATATGATACTTGTTGAGTACATGGGGTTGGTTGTACTCGTACTACACTCTACACGTAATTGTTCAGATCTAGGTGTTGGACCCAGTTGAGAGTTGTTTGTGATTGCCGTGAGCTGCCGAGAGACAAGGTAGAGCTATATTATGATCATAGTCCTTGAAGTCTCTTTCCTTTTTAGTTACTGTTGTTATTAATCAGACAATATTTTCATTTCGTATTTCAAAACTTGTGTTTTGAGACCTTTAATAGGTTCATTTAGTTGATTAAAACTTGTGTGCAATGTTTTGCTATGATCCGGAATATTTAACAATGATTCGGACACTTGAGTTGTATACTAGCTAAGCGTAAGCATTTGAGTTCACCACAGCCAAATAGTAGACTTAACAAGCTCGGAATCTTGATTTGAACATTTTATCAGGTTTTTGCGATGAGTTACGGATGGGTTTGGGTTGTGCTGCACTTGTATTTGATGTTTTGACGTAGTTTCTACAAACATAAATTCTATCATATTAAACAAATGAGCTCTAAATTGTGTTTTGGTTGAAATATTAGATCCATAAAGTGATTTCGGAACCATAGCAACAAGAATCATCAAATGTTGATGTCGTATGAAAGAGTTATGCCCATTTTAGTATTGGAAAAGATTGTTGGTGCTGGTGCACCACAAATGTAGAAAAAGGGCTGTTGAAGCAGTTTTGCACTGCAGAAGCGACTCTTAGTCCCTTAGGACCTATAAAAGTAGATTTTTTGCCGTGGTAGCGAAAATCACTCCTACCAATATTCCAGATTTTGTCCATTCGGTATTTTACATATTTGGAGCTCTAGATCTCGGATTTGGGTGATTTGTGCGACGTTTTTCTCGTCTTGAAGAGAAGGTAAGTAATTTCTACTTTGCTTTTTAATATATATTATTTTTCCATGTATTTATACACTAAGAACATTGAAATTTGAAGAAAAAATTAGGGTTTTTGTAAACACTTTAAGAAAGTGTACTTTGGGGATTTGAGTACATATTTGGACTCGATTTTGGGAACTAATTATATATTTATACTCGGAAGATTATGGATCATTGACTTTTCATATATGATACATATTTTGGGCACACGAGCCGTCGTTGACTTTGGGAATTTCTACAATAACCAAAGCATTATGGATTGTGATCGCTTCATATGACATTGTTGTGATTTTAGATGATGTTTGGCTTGGATTTGGGCGATTTGTGGGCTAGATCGAGGTTTGACGCAATTAGAGATTGAAGACTAGCCCGAATGAGGTAAGTATTTTTGTATCCTATTTTGTGCGAGTCAAAATAAAATTCAACTAGTGGCTTCCTTGCTGATGTTAAAAAAGAGTCGCCACCTAATATTTAAAGATATACTAAGGTGCCTATTTAATTATTAAGATCATTATCCTATTAGTCTACTAACCTATGAGATTTGGGTACGGGTTCTTGTTCTTCTAAGAGGAAGGTGTTAGGCATCCCCTAAAATCTATCCGAGGTAGCTCCATAAGACTTAGACTAGGTTTAAGGAATTAGATGTCTATATTCTGCTTAATTAGAGCTTAAAGTGTATGGCTTACCTATGTCATACTTAAATACTTAACATTTTGAAAGGAAATAATATATGTACTTTAAAAAGAGTAAATAAGTTTAATTTGTAAAAACCTTTTGAAATGTTTACATCTACAAGATTTTGCAAAGGCATAAGATGTGTCTATATTTGAACACTTTACAAAATAGTTACTTGTAAAAGGGTCTAGTAGAGTAACGACTATTGGAAATGGGCCTTGCATATAAATTTGGAAATGTTTTTCAATTTGTAGCAACATGTTTGAAGAAAAATCGTTGAAAGGTTTAACAGTCTTGATTCAAACCGTGTTGATTTTTGTTTATAGAAAGAGCTGACTTTGAAATCTTCTTTTTTAATTCCGGCATTAGAAGAAGCATTGCATTTACTTTTCAAAATCTGTTTTGAACTTCAAAGAACTCCATTAAAATAGCTACTATAATTAAAAGTGAAGTCTTATGTAATGAAGAATAAATGATCAAAGCGCCGAAACTTTATAACTGATCGTAATGTAATAGTGATTTCTTTTATTACCTATGGATCTTGGATTTCCTAGGCTCCTAAAACCTTTGAGCAAAAATAAAACATTCAATCAATATCGTTAGTATTATACTCATGTAAAGAAAAGATAATAGATTCAATTCATCTATTGAGGAAGGAAAGGGAATTGGACTCAATAATTTGGTTCTGAATAAGGTTAGGCCCAGCGAACATCAGACAAGCAGCAGCGGCTCCCATGACTTCAAACTAAAGGCTTGAACTTGGGCCCGAGTTCTTGAAAACTCAGTAGGCCCAGTTCAGTTACATATGCTAGAGAAAAAGGTAGAAATTAGTGACAAAAAACCCAAAACAAATATTTAAGGGTAGATAAGATCAAACGTAAGGTCCACATGAGACAATAACAAATATTTGTGGTTAAGAAATGTAAATAAGACTGTGTAAGATTGAGCAGAGTATGGAAAATTATAATGAAGCCTTTCTCTTCAGTAAACACTAACTCCAAAGTGATTAGCAAATGTCAATGATTAAGGGCTTAACATGATATTCCATTTATATCAAACACACTCTTTGAGCCCCTGGCACTTCAAAGTTCACAAGGGTTTCAAGGACCCCGAGCAGTGCATGTGTCAGGGAGAGTATCTCAACTACAAACCAAATCTCATTCCTAAATACCTCTAACAATTCACATTTACTCCTCCCTATAGGCTTAAATGGCAATAAGGCCTTCATTGTAAATTTAAGTACAACTATAACAATCATACATAAGCTTAAGAATGTTTACTTCCAATAGAAACTATACTTAATGTTACTGAAAAAATGTAATAACAGATAATACTAAAGAAATCACAACTCAAACACCAATGTGTAGTTCACTACTAAGAACCACCAATATGTAGAAGAACATCCAAAGAAAATGATAACATGTATAATTAAGGGAAAAGAGTAGTGGCTGATCATTTCGAAAAGTCAAACTATTGAGTCAGGCAGTATGAAATAACAGAGATACATAGTTCAGATTTACAGGGGATCCTCATGCTTAACAGTTCCAGGCTTAAGTTGATCAGGGGTTTGTACGCATGTCAATTTTTGGATTCTAATGGATGTATGAATTAACAGCTTTATATAGGAACTTTAGAGAGCATCAACAGGACTATGTAAGTTAGCAAATTGATTTCAACTCTAATAGGTGATTGCTTTTTCCTTAAAACATTCATGATATCACCTTCACACTGGGTTCATTAAGAGTCAAGGCATAATATCCTACTCGAGCCGAACAAATATCATTAGAATGCTCTCTCAAATCCACAAATGCATTATAGTTTACTTATACAAATATAGCAAGGTTCAATATTCATTATGTGATAGGGCAATAAAATACATAAGAATGCGTATGAAATATAAGCAGAGAGTTTGTTTGATAAAATGAATGAGTATAGCAGTCCAAGAGCAGACAATCAAGCTCATGCAAAGATATCCCTAAGGAGTGTAAAACTACAGCATGATGGAGCATATGGTCAATCCAACAAATTAAGTATAGAAGTTTAGAACAAAGGAGGCTTCACATGGAATAAGCAGGGTAGAAATAGTAAGATGACTAGTCCAGTTACACAGGTGAATGCATCAACCCAAACATGACAAAGTTTAACTTGGTATGATCAGTTCAGGGAGTGATATACATGTAGACAAGAAGGTCAATCTTAGTATGATTGAAACTTTGTAGTAGGATCATTAGTTCCTTAAATTCTTAATCAAAACATCCAGATTCATAACTAAACCTATACAAACAGAGGTCATCAATTAATATAGAATAGTATTTATTTTAACTGGGCAAATAGACATTAAGAATTTGCTTAAGCCTATGAGTGCCAACAATAGCTTCTCTCCTCAATTTATCTATTTTTTAAGCTGTCAAAACTGGCAAGTTCAACTTACTCTTCTATGAAGCAATAAAAGTATAGCGGCTTAGACATGAATCCTTCATACAAGGACTAACAGAGGACACTCAAGCTCATTACACAATGATATTTTTTAAGAATCACAACATGACAGAACATATTAAGCATGACATGGATCAATAATAGTATAACATAATTAACTTTATAACTAGTGTAATACAGAAGTCAAGTAAGCATGATGGTAGGGTTAAAAGAACATCCGAAGCCTTTTAAACTAGTAACAAGAGTTCAACAGTATTGTTTGCCATTTCATTATAGCGGGTGTTATCTAAGTAAGTCACAGGTTAAAAAGCAACACTAAATCAACCAGGGATTATCATGAGGAAAAGCATTTAACTTAATAAGAATGGCAAAGAATATAATAGTCCATATAGATATTATCAAACATGCATTATGAACGAAGAGAAAACATCAAAATCACTAGATAAACACGCATAACTGAAGGGAAAAGAAGGATCAGTGTACACTGACCTTCCGCAGAGCATAAAACCAAGCGAAACCTTTTATTTAGCCGTTAAGAAACCAAACCTCAAGCCTAGACTGCATATAAACTCAGAACCGAAGAAAGAAAATAAAATCAGTGAGAAGTTTAGGGCTTTTTAATTCTCTTTCATTTTCTATGTTGTATTAGGTGGTAGGTCGTGTTAGGTGAGAGCATTGAAGGATTTATTTATAGTGGCCATTGAAGCCTTAGGGTTCCACAAAAATTCAAATTTATAGTGGAGAGTGATGGAGAGATTGATGATGCGAGCAAAATGAGTAAAAATCCAAAGATCACAGGGGAAAATCATAGGAGTTTTACCTGAGTTGAACATAGTCATTGCAAGAAAGAAATACCATCGCACAAAGACCGGAAATCCAGAGGTAATTGCATTTGACCTTTGGTTTCGAATAAATATAATGAGATGCCATGCATGCTCTGATTTTGTTGTAGCACCAAAAGATCTTGAAGACATGAAGTTTCATCTTTGAGTGTAAGTAACATGAGATTTCAAATTCATATGATGCAATAGGGAGATACTGGTGAGATTCGAGGAGTCAGAAGGCACAAGGTTTCTGGGATTAATGGGTCTACGATTTGAGAGAATAGAGAGAGGAAAGAGAAAAGGGGCTGCTAGGTTAGCAGGGAAAATGAATTAGGGTTTGGGGTTGGGGTTAGTCGTCTATAGGAATAAAAATAAGAAATGGAACGGGAGCCGTTGGATCAAATCGATGGTCGTTGGATTCTTGTGATCCAACGGTGGAGATAAAATGAGATGGGCTTTTAAAAACTAATGGAAAATGGGATTAATCATGCTCCGTTGAAGATATAAATCAACGACCAGGATGAGTTGTGTTTGTTTTGTTGGTGAATTGGGACGGGTGACATGGCGGAGTTTGATTGGCTTTGGGAGGGTAGCCTAGATTGCCAAGGTTGAGTAGTTGGGGTTGTGTGGACAGGATCAGGTCAGTTTGGGCTTTGGTTCTTTGGGCTAAAATAATTTAAAGAATAGCCATTTGTATTGAATTAGGTATTTGCATTGTTAGCCTTTTTGTTTTTTTAACCCTTTTATAAATAATTTAAATAAACTTAAATAATTTCAATAAAATATAAAAAAAAGTTATAATCATCAAATACACTACTAATTAATTAATTATTTATAAAAATACTTTATTTTCAAAACACCCGAATAGTGATTCTCTCATTATCTGTTCTTTTGTTTTTTTATGTTTTTCTTTTGTGTTGACATTAATTTTGAATTATTAAAATAGTAGGATAATTAACTAAAAATTACGGAATAACTTATTACATTAATTATAAAACCTATATAATGTATATAAAAGTTATTTTAATACTCTCAAAATAGTAAGTATGATATATCTTATAATTATGTAAGACAAATTAATAATTTCAACACTATTAATTACTAATTGGTTTTATAAAAATAGGTATTATTGATTAGAAAATACTTTCAATACATTTATTGCAAACCATTAAATATAAATAAAGTAATTGTAAAAGTGAGGGTCAAAAGTGGTCGTCAATACCTGTCCCTCTTTGACCGGAGACGATAAAAGAGTTTTCGGGAAAATAATTCGAACCAAGGCCAATTTTGTCCGAACCTCAAGCATACATTGCAGAAATGACATATGGGTTTAAGGAAGATTATGAGTTGTAGAATTAGGAGTTAAGGAAGAGTCTGGGAGAATTTTGGGGAGTGGGGCCGAATTCTGATTTTTAATTGCTTACATACCTCAAGCTTAATGAGGATCAGGCCTCATGTAGTTCTGGAATGATGATTCAAAGGAGGCGATGCTCACAGGAATTGCTCCAGTATCGTATTATGACAATATTGTGAGACAGAAGATTTGGTAACCATGATAGCTCTTGAATTGCGGCTTGATTTGAAAGATTTGAAGAATTAGAGTTCCACTGATAGTATTTGAGTTTCAACTTGGATCCTTGGCCCCCTTATGAGTTTGTTGTCTCTCATAGTATTGTAGCTTGGTTTGCTGCTTAAAAGAAGTTCCACATTGCGATGTCTATTTATGCAAAAACAAATATACACATACCCCTATATCGTAATGCAAACATGTTAAGATGTGATGTAAATGATGCAGGAATGATGATGCATGGCTGCCGGCTAGCCGTTTATTTGGATTGGAATGACAGTATACTTGAATTTCACTCGATTGTTAGATGGGTTTTGTATCATCTCACAGCTGTCAGAGCATTAAGTATCCTCAAGTTGGGAGTTTCTACGCGCGATGGGAGTACTTGTAATTTAGAATGTATCCCCACGTGATGGGAGTAGTTGCATTGAAATGTAAGTATCTCTGAGTGATGGGAGCATTTGCATTGAAATGTAAAGCATATCCGCACGATGAGAGTTTCTGAATTGAAAATATAATCATGCTTGGAGGTTGCATAAGCAAAACGTAAAAAAATTCGAGACAACAATAAAGAAATAAGGATTGTGCCCAAGAGATACTCTTGAATGCAACTAAATTGCAGTTGTCGATCAGCAGAATGTTGGTGACGAGATTTGCAGCTATCTACTTGTAATCTTCGATGTGGCTGAGTGGCAGTGAGGAATGCTCCTATTGGCGAAGTGGACAATTTGTTAGATACAGGGATTCGATTGGCAAGGCCGACGACTCAATTTGTACAGTGCACTCCGATTGATTGAGCTGGTTGTTTACTATACACATGGCTTCGGTTCACGGGCCCAGCAGCTCGTTATATGCAACATGCTCTGCTTGTTGAGGAAACGATTTACTGTACATATGGATTTGGTTGGCAGGGCCAGCGGCTTGCTATATACAACATGCTCCGCTTGGTTAAGTTGACAGTTTGCTATTTACAATATGCTTCGCTTGCATCGGTGGCCTGGTGTTAAAATACCTAAGAGTGGTGGGTCCGTCATTGCCCCAGCCTGCTCCAGCTTTGCCTTGTATCTTGTTGGTCCTGCACTCAAAGAAAAATTCTTAGCAGGGGCGGTGTTAGTTTGTGTCGACAATAGCCTTGGCATTGCCCCGGGCTTGGTGAGGTTACACCATGACGTTCGGTAGGTGGAACAGATTGTGACATTTTTAGGAAACATTTTGAAAATCTTTTATCTTATGGAAAATGCTGTCATTCCAGATTATAACATGTCTAGGAAATCCCCCAGACACGAACGTTGTTTCTGGAAGACTCTGTCTCATTGATGTCAATCTTATAAGATTATTCTGATGGCATGGCTTCTTGCTGCTGCGAGTGTATCCTAATCTAAACTAATGCATTACAAAGGTTTTCCTAGGGTCATGACCAAACCTTTTCAGGTTTCCAACGTATCCGAGTAGGAATCAGATCTGAACGTAATTCGAGGATAACGATAAAGCAAAATATGACGATGACCGAGCCTGACTCTGGAAGCCTACGTATCGAAATGGAATTGGGTCACGACGTAGTTCAATTACAAAAGATGACTGAATCTGATAAGGATTGCCTATATATTCCTTCCAAAGGAAATCAAGTCGCGGCATAGTTCCGAGTACATACAAAATAGTATTTGGATTTACTATTACAAAATAAGAGGGGGCGAGAGAGAATGATTAGACCATATGTGTATTGCCTATGTATCCCTCCATGGGAAGTCAGGTGTGGCATAGTTTTGTTTAAACAAAAACCTAACTTCACTTTCTTCGAATTAGTATCTCTTTATTGCGTCCGGGTCGATAGGCTTCATGCTGACTTTTCCGTCCATCTCTGCCAAGAACAGAGCTCCTCCCGACAAAACTCGGTGGACCACGTAAGGACCTTGCCAATTTGGCACAAACTTTCCCTTGGCTTCTTATTGATGAGGGAATATTCTCTTCAAAATCAACTGCCCCGGTATAAATTTGTGAGGTTTACCCTTTTATTGAATGCACTGGCCATCCTAATTTGATATAGTTGACCATGGCATACTGCATCCATTCTCTTCTCGTCAATGAGCATGAGTTACTCCTACTTGACCCATATCAATTCTACATCATCCAACTTGTCTTCTTGAATGACTCTCAAGGAAGGTGTCTCGACCTCTGCGGGTATCACAGCTTCAGTGTCATATACCAACATGTATGGTGTTACCCAGTGGATGTCCTCATAGTAGTACGATAACCCAGTAAGGCAAAGGATAACTGCTCATGCCATTGCCTATGATTCTCCACTATTTCTTGTAGAATGCTCTTGATGTTTTTGTTGGTTGCTTCAACTTCTCCATTCTTTTGCGGTCTGTAGGCTGTAGAGTTACGATGGACGATTCTAAACTTCTCTCATGAGATCACTGTTGAGATTGGCTGCGTTGTCAGTGATGATTGACTCAGCTATCCCAAATGGGCATACTATGTTGTTACGGACGAGATCTGTCACCACTTTCTTTATAACGGCTTTGTATATAGACGCTTCAACCTATTTGGGGAATTAATCAATTTATACCAAGATGAAACATTATCTATTTGATGTAGTGGGTTTTATAGGTCTGATTAAGTCCATGCCCCAGGTGGCAAAAGGCCAATGTAATTCTTCGTGGATCTGGCACTGGTGATACTTCTATACATAGTGGATCCTATCGCTTTCCATGGTTATCCAAAAGTATCCGACTCTTAAATTCTTCTTGGCTAAGGTGAAGCCATTCATGTGGTGTCTGCATGTCTCTACATGTATTTCTTCTGTCACTCTAGTTGCTTAAGCGACATCTACATATCTTAACATACCCAAGTCTGGGTTCCTCCTATACAAGACTTCCCCGTTAAGGAAAAGGTGATTTTCTAGCCTTTGAGTACTCACTTCTGAACCTTGGTGATAGTCTCTGGATACCCTTTTGTTTCAAGGAACCTTTTAATGTCGTGGTACCTCGGCTTACCGTCTAGCTCTTCATCTACATGGAAACCGTACGCATGTTGATCCCTGGTCTCAATTTCAATAGGGTCGATGTAATTCTTATATGGATGTTGGATCATGGATGATAAAGTTGCGAGAGCATCGGCAAACTCGTTATGGATCCTGGGAATGTGCTTGAAATTGATCTTTGTGAACTTCTTGCACAACTCCTTTATGAAATGCAGCTATGGAAGGATCTTGATATTCTTGGAAGTCCATTCTCCTTGAACTTGATTTATCAACATATAAGAATCTCCTATGACCAGATACTTCTTGATGCTCATGTCGACCGGACTCCTAATCCCGAGGAGGCATACTTTGTACTCGGCCATATTATTTGTTCAGGGGAACCTTATATTTTCTTACACCGGATAATGCTATCCTAACACTGAAATTAAGACTGCCACAATTCCTACTCCTTTTAAATTTGCTGCTTTGTCAAAGAACATTCTCCATCCTGGGTATGACTCTGTAATGTTTTCTCCGGCGAACAACACTTCATCGTCCGAAAGTATGTAGTGAGCGGCTCAAAATCCTTGTGCACTTGATTCTCTGCAAGGTGGTCGGCTGAGGCTTGTCCTTTGATGGCCTTCTGCATTAAGTATAGAATGTCAATTTCTCTTAAAAGAATCTGCCGTTTGGCCAGTTTTCCCGTAGGCATCGGCTTCTAGGAGATATACTTAAGCAGGTCGAGCCGGGATATTAGATGTGTGGTGTATGTTAACATGTAGTGCCTCAACTTCAGGGCTATCCAAGTCAAAGCACAATAGGCGTGCTCTATTAAAGTGTATTTGGCTTCACATGGTGTACACTTCTTGCTTAAGTAGTAGATAGCTTGCTCTTTTCTTCCGGTCTCATCATCGTTTTCCAACACTTATCCAAATGCATTTTTCAAAACTAACAGGTATAACAACAATGGCTTCCCAGGTTCAAGAGGAACCAACACTGGTGGATTGACGGCTTCCCAGGTTCAAGAGGAACCAACACTGGTGGATTGACATGTACGCCTTTTACAGCAGGTTGAAGATAGGCTCACAAATTACCGTAGACTAGGCTATGAATCGGTTGATGTAATTTAGCCTACCAAGGAAACTCATCACATCCTTCTTGCTTTTAGGAGGAGGTAAGTCTTGAATGGCTTTGATCTTTGAAGGATCCAACTCTATCCCTTTCTTGCTTACGATGAAACCTAGTGATTTTCCAGCATGGACTCCAAATACACATTTTGCAGGGTTCAACTTCAAACTATACCTCCGCAAGCGCTCGAAAAACGTCTTCAAGTCGTCCAAATGTTCTGAACTCTTTCAAGACTTGATTATGACCTCATCCACATATACCTCGATCTATTTGTGAATCATATCGTAAAAGAGGGTTGTCATGGCCCTCATGTAAGTAGAACCGAAATTCTTGAGGCCGAATGGCATTACTCTGTAGCAGTAAACACCCCAAGGCATACTGAACGCTATCTTCTCTACATCTTCTTCATGCATCAGGATCTAATGGTACCGGGCAAAACAATCCACGAATGACTGTAGCTCGTGCTTCGCACAATTGTCGATGAGAATATGAATGTTTGGTAAATGGAAATTGTCTTTCGGATTTGCCTTGTTAAGATCTCGATAATCCATACATATCCTGATCTTCCCATCTTTCTTTGGTACCGATACGATATTTGCCAACCATGTGGGATAATTGGTGACTCTTACCATGTTTACCTCTATCTACATGGTTACTTCTTCTTTTAACCTAAAACTGAAGTCCGGATTGAACTTTCTAGGATTTTATTTGGCTGGCGGTCTGGCAGGATCGGTAGGCAATCGATACGAAATTATGTCGGTGCTCAATCCATGCATGTCATCATACAACCATGTGAATACATTGATCTATTGTTGAAAGAGCTCAACAAATTCTTCTTTCAGCTCTGCTTCTAAATGGATGCTGATTCGAGTTTCTTTGACGTCTTCTTCGCTTCCCAAGTTGACTACTTCTGTCTCCTCAAGGTTAGACATTTTCTGGCTTTCCAGTTGCTCAAGCTCTTGTGGGAGATTATCTGGCATCATGCTTTCATCGTATTCCTCATAATCTTGATCACTTTGCTCGAGGGTTTTATTACATGTCATAACGCGGAATGTGGGTTTTTGTCATTTTGATTACAAGACTCCCGGCGAACCAAAGATGGGATGGAAGTCTAATTCTCCATGTCCTCTCCTGGTTTGGCATTCTGAATGATCGGTGTCTTGGTATCAACTTTGTCACAGCATTCTTCGATCATGGTCAGCACAACCTTCCCATTCCATCGACGATGTCGTCCTCTTGTGTTTAGCTCTAACCCGGACCCGATACACGCTCTGGCACAAAAGCTTTCTTCACAAAGACACATATATAAGGCTTTTCAGTTGGAGGCTGATACCCTATGTCGCCTCTACCTTTCTGCCTACTTGGCTCAATTGGCTCTATTATGCCACCTGATCGAGCTCCCAGGCCGGTCCCTAGTCTATATTTTTACTTCATCATTTTTCTCATAGCCATCTTTAATCTGTATGGTGACTGCATACCCATGTTTTGCTTAGTATCTTCTATCTCCGTGGTCTATATGATTTCGACCGCATGAAAAGCGGCCCCATCTAATCCTTCTATGAATGGAACTGCATGTTCCAGATAAGCTGACCGGCTCTATTTGCCATGAACTACAATCTCTTGACAACACCACTCAAACTTCATGCACTAATGGACGGTAGACGGGACTGTCCATGCCATATGTATCCAGGGTCTTCCTAGCAACAACTTATATGAGGATGAAATGTCCATCACTTGGAATAGTATGGGAAATTCAACTGGTCTAATTTGTAGAGCCAAATAGATTGCTCCAATAACGTTCTTCAGCGACCCGTCAAAAGATGTTACCCTTACATGGCTTTCTTTTACCTCCCTCAGATGAATACCCAGCTCTCGTAGGATAGAAAACGGGCAGATATTGACCCCTAATACTCCATCAACAAATACTCAGGACACCATCTTATCTCCACATTTGATGGTGATGTATAAAGCTATGTTGTGACCCATGCCTTCTATGGGAAGTTTGTCTCTTCAAAAGTTAATCATGTTCGTCTCGACCATCTCCCCGATGGTTGCTGCTAGTGCCTCGCTGATAGTGTTGCTTGGCATGCTCACTCCACTTAACACTTTCATCGGGACATCTTTGTGACTGTCAGAGCTCACCAGTAGATCCATGATTGATATTTGCGCAGGGGTTTTCTTTAATTATTCTTCCACGGAGTATTCTTTAGTTGAGATCTTCTTCCAGAATTTTGCAACCTCCGGTTCTATTATATTCCTTCTCTGAATTTATTCCCTTCCTGGATTCCCTCAGTTTACTTCCACTGGAGCATAACACCTCCTATGACCTGGTCATTGCATGAGCCGCTGCGAAATCTGTCATCTTGTCTTTCCCTTTCTTCTTATATGTCCATTGGATTGTCTTGTATTCCTGATCCTCTTCATCCTTGATAGCGGTGGTGGAATGTTGCTAATATGTCTGGACAATCACTGTATGTTTTAACTGTACAATGATCATTGGAGTCCTTCGAGGTGGAACCCTCAGAACCTCAGTATTCCCGATTGTACGATGGTTCCTTTTAAGTCATACTCTTCATCCAGGGTGATCATATTATCTCCTTGATTCCGATGGTTTGGCAATTGGTTACGGTTCTCATTGGACGGAGTTGGGTATACTTAATGGCTTCATGTTTAATCAATGACTCAATTTGATTTTTCAGTTTGAAGCAATCCTTAGTATCATGACCCAGTATGTTTGAATGGTAGAAGAACCATTTGGTTGCATCAAAGTATTTTGAAGGATTCTCAAGAATCCTCCCTTCTATCATGATGTATCATGCCAGCTCTCCTCAGTCTTTCAAACAATTGAGCCAAAGGTTTAGCAATCAGGGTGTAGTTTCTAGGACCTCTTTCTTCAAATTTTGGGTGATGTCGGGGTGAATATGTGGGTCAATTTTGATGAGTGGTAGTTTGAATTTGAGCGTATGGTCGTGGCAGATTTGGATTTATATGGGCGCGAGGTAGGTTATATTGAGGTTGGGGATTGTAGTATGGTTATGTGTTGTATACTGGAGCATAAGTAGGTGGGTGTGGGGAATGGGTGTTTTGAGAGTAAGAGTTGTTTCCATGGTGTGGGTTGGACTGGTAATAGGGAATGATTGTTGATCCCTCTTCCTTTCTCTTCTTTCTGCTGCCTATTGAGCTGGATTGCATTGCTTTGCTAGCTGCTTGCAATGCGGCCATAGATTGTACCTTACCAGACGTTACGCCTTCCTATAAAACGTCTCCCATTTTAACAAGTTCATCGATCTTCTGCCCCATCATGCCCATCATTTTCTCAACGTGGATTCCTTCCTAAGCCCTGATGAAGTACTTAGTCAACTCACTGTCATCTTACGGGGGTTGTTCTCTTGCAGCCTCCGACCTCCACCGACGTGCATACTCTTGGAATGATTTTGATGGATTCTTCTACAAGTTTACTAGGGCGAACCTATTAGGGGTAATTTCGGTATTGAATAGAAAATGGTTCATGAAATCTTCTGCCATATCCTTCCGTTCCTTCCAGTGTCTGGGATATTAGCGAGTGTACTAAGTAAGCGCCTCCCCTGTCACACTCCTTATGAATACCTACATTCTCAACTTCTCGTTTCTTCGTACTCCAACTAGCTTATCATAGTAGGCTCTCAAGTGTGCATGGGGATCACCTGTTCCATCAAATATATCAAACTTCGGAGCCTTGTACCTTATCAACATGTCCACATCAGGGTGTATACACAGATCCTCATAATCTAGACTTTGTGTCCCTCAAGCGACCTGAAGGTTCTTTATTTATTTCCTCAATGCCCACAGCTGTTTGGATACCGACTATTCCTCCTTATACTTAGCTTCCCTTTCCATTTCGGCATATAGGTCAAAATCATAAGGCAGCCTGACCGTGATGGGCGTTGTGAAGGTGGGTTCTGACACATCATATACAGGAGGAACATATCGCTCGTGTGCAGCGGTATGTGCCGCATGTATGTGCTTGGTTTTGTTAGTGGTGAAGGTGATGCTATCACGAGTAGGGGTATGAACTGCATTGGTAGCAATTAGTGTATTTTAAGGCGTTTGAACATAATTTGGTACTTAAGGGGTGTTTATAGGATGGTTTGGTGGGTTCGCAGGGGTTACACGGGGTATAATCTAGGTTGTAGGGACTAGAGTCGGGGTATCATGTGCTTGGCGAGTAGTTGAAGAAAAGTGGTCGGGGATTGAATCAAGAGAAGGAAAACAGGGTAATTGTGGGAGCGTTGCCACGACCAGATGTGCCAATTCCTGAATATGTTGTACTGCCTCCCTTAACCATTCCATCCCTTGGGTCATCCTAGCAACATGTTCTTCATTTTGAGTATCATCCTTCTCTACAGTTCGCCCCGGTCTATCAGCTATTATTAGAGCGTGTTCGGTCGGGTTAGCTATCGCGGACATCTTCCCTTTCCATCTCAAGTTGTATGGTGGTTCCGCCAGTTTTAGGTCAACACAAACCAACTTCCTTTTTTGTTGAATAATAATAATAAGTAATACAAGAAAAGAAAACAAAAGAAATAGAAAAAGAATAGAAGTCAATTTTAGTGTTCGCATAAATATATGCACATATAGAAGTTACTTCACATTTTCATACAAGCGCATTTCCTAGAGTTTGAATGACCTCTCTTGTAATGACCCGGCCGGTCGATTTGCGTGTTGTAGCCTCATTCTCCCATTTACTACTTATTTTATGCTCAATTATCGTTATGTGACATGCTGAGGTAGTTGGGTTAGTTCCGGGGATGTTTCGAAATGAGTTGAGACACTTAGTCTCAAAGTTGGAAGCTTAAGTTGAAAAGGTTGACCTGATATTGACTTATGTGTAAATGGCTTCCGAAGGGAGCTTTGATGGTTCCAATAGCTCTGCTGGGTGATTTTGGACATATGAGTGTGTCTAAATAGTGATTTGGCGGTCCGTAGTTGATTTTGGCTTGAAACGGCGAAGGTTGAAAAATTAGAAGTTTGGAAAGTTGAGGAGTTTGACCGAGAGTTGAATTTGTGGTTACCGGGCTCGGTTTTTGGTTCTAAAAGTTGGAAAAGGACCGTTGTGTCATCTATGACTTGTGTGCAAAATATGAAGTTAATCGCACTTGATTTTATAGGTTTCGGCATCGACTGTAGAAGTAGGAATTTTTTAGTTTTTATTAGGCTTGAATAGGGTTGCGGTTCATGTTTTTGATGTTATTTGAGGCCTGGTTTAAGTTTGTATCATGTTTTAGGACTTGTTGATATATCTGGTTGAGGTCCTGGGGGCCTCGGGTGGATTCTGGATGGTTAATGGACCAAAAGTTGAAGTTGAAGCAATTCTGGATTTTTGCCTTCTGGTGTGATTGTACCTGCGAAGGATTTAGCCATAGATGCAATGCCGTAGGTGCGACTGATGTAGCATAGAAGTGAAGCTGGGCTGGTATGGGGTTTGTCTTAGGTGTGAGGGGTCTTCCGCATCATTGAGCTCGCAGATGCGAGCAAGGCTCCGCAGATGCGGAGAATGGGAGAATGGGTTTTCTTCGCAGAAGCGAATGGATCGTCGCAGAAGCGCATCCGTAAGTGCGGAACATGGAGCACAGTGCGGACCTTGTGGACTTAAGTGACTTCCATAGAAGCAGGATTTTTATCGCAAAAGCAATTCTACAGGTGCGGAAATGCCTGGGCAGTGTTTAAATTCGAGGGTTCCGAGATTTTTAATTATTTTAGACTTTCCAAGCTCGGATTAAGGCAATGTTTGAGAGGGGTTTCGCGTGATCTCTTGAGGTAAGTGACTTTTGACCCTTTTTATGCAATAACATTGATTACCCATTGAATTTCCCACCTAGTTTATGTGATTGTGAGGTGGATTTTTGGGATTTTTGGGCTAGGGATTGGAGAGTTAAAATTGGGGATTTGAGTGATGATTTGGTATCGGAATTTGGTAATTTTTGTATGGTTGGACTTGTGGTCGAATGGGTGTTCTTAGTTTGTGACTTTTGTTGGGTTTCGATACGTGGGGTTGGGGTTTACTTTTGAGCTGGCTTTTCTACTTATGATTATGAACTTAGCATTTTCATATGGAATTAATTCCTATAGCTCGTGTTTATTGTGTCAAATTGTTTGTAGCTAGATGCGAGACATTCGGAGGCTGATTCACAAGGCAAGGGCTTATTGGAGTATAGATTTGCTCGGTTTGAGGTATGTTGCACTTCTAAACTTGGTTCTGAGGGTACGAATCCCTGCATTATGTGTTATGTGATTGGTGTTGAGGTGACGCACATGCTGGGTGATGGGCGTGTGGGGGTGCACCGAAGAAATTATGATCCAGTTGATTTCGTGGTACTGTGTAGTCATCAGACCTTTTAGCCATTCATGTGATATCTGTGTGTTAGAGTAATTGAGCTACCGATTCATGTTAGAAATAATATTAGGGTATATGTTTATCCTGTTGAGACCCACTGTTGTCATTTTTGTTGTTGAATTATTTGCTTAGATAGCAATTTCGTACTCAGTCACATCCATTATTTGCATATCATATCTGAGTCTCTATTACTATTATTATTGTGTCATATATCATCTTTTAGGCTAATTGGCATGAGATTTGTGAGCCACAAAGACTGAAGAGATTGATGACTTAGTTGGGGCCTGAGTGTCGTGCAGTGAGTGATATATATGTGGATCGGGTTGCACGCCGCAACAAGCCTTATGGATATATATGTGGATCGGGTTGCACGCTGCAACAAGCCTTATGGCTATATACGTGGATCGGGTTACACGCAACAAGCCTTATGGCTATATATGTGGATCCGGTTGCACGTTGCAACAAGCCTTATGGCTATATGTGGATAGGGTTATGCGCAACAATAGGCCTTAGTGCTATATGTGGATTGGGCTACATGCCACAACAGGTTCCGTACAGTGCCGAGTGACTGAGTGTGACGAGCGAGAATTGAGACAGTCAGATTGAGTGGTCTAAGAGTGTGAGTACTTGAGGTTTTCAGTGTGTTGCATCACATACGGTATTCATATTGGCATGTAGATATAGAGATGTCATATTATTCATTTCAGTCATACTTGGCATATTTTATTTGCGTTGAACTACACTGTTAAACCTGGAAGCATGTCTACATTTTTTGTATTGTTGAAATCTGTACTTTTACTATATTGTTTGAGCGCGTCACTACTTTCAGACTAAAGTTTAGATTTGTTACTCACTGAGTTGGTTATACTCATGCTATACCCTGCACTTCGTGTGCAGATCCAGTTGTTTCTTGGCATGGTGGTTGCTGATCTTGCAGTTTCAGCCTTTCGGAGATTATTGAGGTAGCTGCCTTGGTATCCGTAGACCTTGACAAACTCTAGTTTTCATTAATAATATTTGGATTTTGCAACAGGCGAGAGCAAAGGTTACATCATTGTTTTCAACATTCATAAGATTACATAGGCTCTGCAAACTCGCCCGTAGGGAAATGGATAGGTTCGAGATATAAGATATAAGATGGGACAAGGAGTAAAATCAACCAGCTTCTAACAACCATCCTCAGAATCATTCCCATCTCTTCTTCTTCCTATTCTTCTTCCGGGTCTTCTTCAAATTCTTCTTCATCGTCATTGAATTCAGGCTCTTCCTTTAGGTCTTCTTCTAATTCTGTCTCAGACTCAATTTGTATACACTCAACCATTCAGTCGTCATCTTCGGGAGGTGGAAGCATATGATCAATTGACCCCGGGACCACTTGGTGGTGCATGGAGGTAGTTACGAGGTAGTGCGGAAAAATCTCATGATAGATTTGCAAGGCCGCCACTGCATCTTCCAGCCAGGATTTTCCTTCCCTGCTTGGTCGAGCTAGTTCATCTTCATCATTGATCGAGACATAATATTTTGGAGTGCACCACGAATTCTGACCCATTAACATTGTGATTAGATCGATCCACTCCTCCTGAAGCCTCCTTATCCTTGGTATAGGGATCCATCCATTGTACTTGTCTTCATACAGTACCGTCCTCGTCAAGAGATGTACATATTGAATCAACCCGGAGTGCTTGAGAACTCGTAAGGGTGCATATGGATTGATGCCCTCGAGTCCTATCAGCTCAATGAAATACTTCTAAGGTTCCTTAGAATTGCCCTGCCGCTCAGCCAAGACATCTTCCAGTTTATCCACTCTCCGCTTATGTTGGTCACCATCTCCCCCCATTCCTCATGTCCATGCAGGGAGACCCAATGTCTCATTCTCTCACTGTGACTATGAATCATGTTGCTAACACCCACGAAGTAATCAACTGTGGCCTCTTGTTAAAAGAAGTGATTTGTGCCCATATTTGAACCAACAAGTTGTAGCCCTTGAAAGAATCATACCCCCGGGAACATGTAGACAATGCTCTGAGTATTTCTGCTAACACTGTAGGTATCAAGGTGGCTTGGAGGTTGCCCTTGAATGTTTCCAAGACCACAGAAAGCAAGTTGATGTTAATCCATCCTCTCCTTTATTTGAAAACCAGCAGTCCTAACAGTGCCAAAGAGAAGGGTATGGGTCAGAGACTTTCTCGGATTGCATGATCACACTGAAATTCTCCCAAGTACCATTCATAGCTCTCACGATGTCCAAACCTATCAAACAATTGGTCCAGGCTAACCCATCCATCTTTGATGTTCCTTAAGCTCCGACTACCCACCAAACCTAAAGCATTGAGAGACGTATAGCCAGGCATGGTGACCGGTAGTATCGGCTTCCTCCCTATAAATGGTAGCTTTGAGAATCTTGTAACTTCTTCCAATGCTGGCACCAACTTACAATTAGCGAACTTGAAAACCACCTTGGTTGGATCCCAGAACTCTATCAGCAAGCAGGTGAGTACCCTATCGGCCTGAATGTTCAGTAAGGTAGTTAATGCTCCCAGGTGCGTCCTTATTTCGTCTCCATGCTCTCGGCGGATGTTTTTCCACCATTGATTTAGCTTGTGCAGTGCTCCCATTACCATATTTATTTCGGGGATGTTCTGGTTGTTTTCCATTTCCGAAGAGGGTAGAGAACATGGGGTTGATAAGTGTTTTTCTTTGGATCATTAGTATCTTGTCATGATTAGTTCATCTTTCCATAAAGGTCATGTCGTTGGATTCATGACCCATTGGAATTAGAGTGGCTTTCCTAATTGTGTGTTGATGCCAAGGAACGACTCACCTAAGGTTTATGCAATATGACCTATGTTTGCTAGAGTAGAGTGTTCGCTAATTTTGAGTTGGACTGAATACTGCGAGAAGTTATGTCAGTTGTCCTGAAAAAGCCATTCTCTGGAACTAAAGAATTTTGAAAGAAGGTTGGGAGGGTTGTAAAAGAAAACCCTCACGTGCCATTGTGTATGATAGTTTACGGCCAAGACTCGATAGAAAAGAGTGTGAAGAAAGTATATATAAAGCGGTAATAGATAGAGGGATGTTAATAATAACATTTAAAGTAAGCAGATAAGTACATAATGAGCAAGTAAGACAGGCAAGCACATAGTTGCAAATTAAACACAGTTAAAGTAGTATATAAACAGTCCTATATTCCAAGTATAGTCTAAGTCTGCTAAGGTCAGAACCTATGTGTAGTTGCTAGCAGAGTCGCCATGTTGTTGCACCCTATTTTGCGCGAGTCAAACTAATATTCAATTAGTGGTTTCCCTGTTGACGATAAAAGAGAGTCACCACCTAATATTTAAAGGTATACTAAGGTACCTATTTAATTATTAAGATCATTATCCTATTAATGTACTAACCGATGAGAATTGGGTAAGAGTTCTTGTTCTTCTAAGGGGAATGTGTTACGCACCCGCTAATATCTACCTGAGGTAGCTCCATATGACTTAGACTAGGTTTAAGGAATTAGATGTCTATATTTTTCTTAGTTAGAGCTTAAAGTGTATGTCTTACCTATGTCATGTTTAAATACTTATTATTTTGAAAGGAAATAATATATGTACTTTATAAAGAGGAGATAGGTTTAATATGTAAAAGCCTTTTAAAATGTTTACATCTAAATGATTTTTGCAAAGGTGTAAGACGTGGCTATGTTTGAACACTTTACAACATGGTTACTTGTGAAAAGGTCCAGTAGAATAAAGACTGTTAGAAATGGGCCTTAAATATACCTTTGAAAATTTGTTACAATTTGTCACAACATGTTTGAAGAAAAAACATTGAAAGGTTTAATAGGCTTGATTCCAATCGAGTTGATTTTTATTTATAGAAAGAGCTGACCTTGAAATCTTCTTTTTCAATTCCGGATTTAGAAGAAGAATTGCATTGATTTTCAAAATCTATTTTGAACGTCAAAGAACTTCATTAAAATGGTTAGTATAATGAAAAGTGAAATCCTATTTAATGAAGAATAATGATCAAAGCATCGAAACATTATAACTAATCGTAATGTAATAGTGATTTCTTTTATTACTTATAGATCTTGGCTTGTCTAGGTTCCTTAAAGGTTTGAGAAAAAATAAAATATTCAATCAATTTCGTTTGTATTATACCCATGTAAAGAAAAAATAACAGATTCAATTCATTTAATGAGGAAGGAAAGGGAATTGGACTCAGTAATTTGGGTCTGAAGAAGGTTAGGCCCAGCAAACACCACACAAGCAGCAACGACTCCCATGATATCAAACTCAAAGGCTGGAACTTGGGCCTGAATTCTTGAAACCTCAGCAGGCCCAGTTCAGTTATATGTTCAAGAGAAAAAGGAAGAAATTAGTGACAAAAAACCTACAAAATGCTGAAAGGAAGATAAGATCAAACATAAAGTCCAAATGAGACTATAACAAATATTTGTCGTTAAAAATATAAATAAGCTTGTGTATGATCGGGCAGAGTAAGGAAAGTTAGAGTGAAGCCTTTTTCTTCATTAAACACTAACCCTAGAGAGATTAGAAACTGTCAATGATTAAGGGCTTAAGATGAGATTACATTTATATCCAAGACACTCTTTGAGCCCCTGGCACTTCTAAGTTCACAAGGGTCTCAATGACCCCGAGCAGTGCATGTGTCAAGGAGAGTATCTCAACTACAAACTAAATCTCACTCGTAAATACCCCTATCCACTCACACTTACTCTTCCCTATAGGTTTAAAAGCCAATGAGGCCTTCAATGCAAATTGTAGTACAACTCTAACAATCATACACATGCTTAGGCATCTGTACTTCCAAGAGAAACTATGTTGAATGTTATTTTGAAGATGTAATAACAGACAATACTAAAGAAATCATAACTTAAACACCAGTGTGTAGTTCATTGTTAAGAACCACCTATATGCAGAAGAACATCCAAAGAAAATGATAACAAGTATAATTAAGGGAAAAGATTAGTGGCAGATCATTTCGAAAGGTCAAACTATTGAGTCAAACAACTTATGAAATAGAAGAGGTACATAGTTCAAATTTACAGAGGGTCCTCATGCTTAACAGTTCCAGGCTTAAGTTGATCAGGGGTCTAAATACAGGAAAGTCTTTGATTCTAATGGGTGTATGAATTAACAATTTTATATAGGATCTTTAGAGAGCATCAACATGATTATGTAAATTAGCAAATTGATTTCAAATCTAATAGGCAATCACGTTCTCCATAAATCATTCATGATATCACATTCTCACCGGGTTCACTAAGAGTCAAGGCATAACATCCTACTCAAGCAAAACAAATATGATCAGAAGATTATCTCAAATCCACAAATAAATTATAGTTGACTTATACAATCTTCATTATGTGATAGGGCAATGAAGTACATAGGCATGAGTATGAAAGATAAGCAGAGAGTGTTTGATAACAGAATTAGCATAGCAGTCCAGGTGCAGACAATCAAGCTCATACAAAGATATCCCTGAGGAGTGTAAAACTACAACATGATGGAGCATAGGGTCAAGCCAACAAATTCAGTATAAGAGTTTAGAACAACGGAGATTTCACGTGAAGTAAGCAAGGTACTAATAGTAAGATTACTAGTCCAGTTACACAAGTGAATGCATCAACCCAAACATGATGGAGTTTAACTTGGTATGGTCAGTTCAGGGAGTGATACACATGTAGGCAATAAGGTCAATCTTAGTATGATTCAAACATAGTAGTAGGATCACTAGTTCCTTAAATTCTTAATCAAAATATCCTTAATCATAACTGACCCTATACGAATAGAGGTAATCAATTAACATAGAATAGTATTCATTTTAACTGGGGAAACATACATTAAGGATTTGTTAGAGCCTATGAGTTCCAATAGTAGCTTCTCTCCTCAAATTCTCCATTTTGTTAAGCTGTCAAAACTCGCAATGTTCAACTTACTCTTCTATGAAGAAATAAAAGTATAGTGGCTTAGACATTAATCCTTCAGACAAGAATGCTCATAAGTATAGCTAGGCATATACATAAACGCAAGGACTAACAAAGGAAACTCAAGCTTATTGCGCAGTGATGTTTTTCAAGACTCGCAAGATGACATGACATAGTTGAAAAGCAGATAGCCTGACAACTAAACTAGTGAGTTCAGGCTACAATAATAAACTCACATTGGATCCTTAAGTGTACATAACAAATATGGTTTAAGGTGTACAGGTTAAGCGTGGCATGGATCAATAATAGTATAACATAATTAAACCCTACAACTAGTGCAATATAGAAGTAGCAAACATAAGTTCCTAGCAAAATATCATATGGGTCTGAGATCACGGTTTAGTCAAGTTAGCATGGTGGCAAGGTTAAAAGAACATCAGAAGTCTTTTAAAGTAGTAACAAAAGTTCAACAAAAAATTTTACCATTTCATTATAGCAGGTGTTATCCAATTAAGTTACATGTTAACTAGCAACACATGATTACCATGAGGATAACCATTTATGTTAATAAGAACGACAGCGAATATAATAGGCAATCCAGAAATTACCAAACATGTATTATGACCCAAGAGAATACATCAAAATCACTAAATAAAGACACATAATTCAAGTGAAAGGGAGGGTCAGCGTACACCGACCTTCTGCAGAGAAGCAAACCAACCAAAGCCTTTTATTTAGCCGTTAGGAAACAAAAACTCAAGCCCAGACAGTGTATGAACTCAGAACCGGAGAAAGAAAAGAAAATGAGTGAGAAGTTTAGGGCTTTTTAATTCTCTTTTATTTTCTATGTTGTATTAGGTGGTAGGTCGTGTTAGGTGAGAGAATTGAAGGCTCTATTTATAGTGGCCATTGAAGCCTTATAGTTCAAACAAAATTCAAATCGATAGTGGAGAGTGACAGAGAGATTGATGATGTGAGCAAAATGAGTGAAAATCCAAAGATTAGAAGGGAAAATCATAGGAGTTTTACTTGAATGGAAGACAATCGTTGCAGGCAAGAAAGACCATCGGACAAAAACCGGAAATCTAGAGGTAATTGCATTTGACCTCTGGTTTCGAATAAACATAATAAGATGCCCATGCATTCTCTGATTTTGTTGGAGCACCAGAAGATCTTGAAGACTTGAAGTTTCATCTTTGAGTATAAATCAGAAAACTTGAGATTTCAAATTCATATGATGAAATAGGGAGATATTAGCGAGATTCTCAGAGTGAGAGGGCACAAGGGATGATTTGGTGTCATTATTTACAACCTTTCATGATTTTGTGCAAGGTTTATGGGGTTGATGGGTCAGGGATTAGAGAGAATAGAGAGAGGAAAGGGAAAGGTGGCGGCTGGGTCAGCAAGGGAAATGAATTAGGGTTTGGTGTTGGAGTTAGTCATCTCTAGGGATAAAAACAAGAGATGGAACGGGAGCCATTGGATTATTTGATCAACGACTCTGCTATTTTGAGAGTTAGGAGTTTTAAAACAATTTCTGGCGAAAATCGATGGCCGTTAGATTCTTGTGATCCAATGGCAGAGATAAAATGAGATGAGCTTTTAAAAATAAATGGAATAATGGGATAATTCATGGTCTATTGACGATATGAATCAACGACCTATATGGGTTGTGTTTGTTTTGTGAGTGAATTGGGACGGGTGACGTCGTGGAGTTTGATTGGCTTAGAGAGGGTGGCCTGGATTGCCAAGGTGTAGTTGACGGGGTTGTGTGGACTGGATCAGGTCCGTTTGGGATAAAACAATTTAATAACAATTTTAAAAAATAGCCATTTGTGTTTAATTAGGTATTTGGTACTGTGTATATGGTTTTTAAACCCTTTTATAATTAATTTAAATAAACTTAAATTATTTTAATAAAATGTAATAGAAATTATAATCATCAAGTACACTACTAACTATTTAATTATTTATAAAAATATTTTACTTTCCAAATTATGATATTAATTTTGAATTATTGAAATAGTAGGCTAATTAACTAAATATTAAGGAATCACTTATTATATTTTTTATAAAACCTATGTAATGTATATAAAGGTTATTTTCATAGTCTCAAAATAGTAAGTATGATATATCTTATAATGATGTAATACCAAATTATTAATTTCAATATTATTAATTACTAATTGTTTTTTTTACAAAAACAGGTATTATTGATTAGAAAATACTTTCAACACATTTATTGTAACCATTAAGTATAAATAAATTAATTTTAAAAGGAATGGTCAAAATTGATCGTCAACAAGTATCTTGCCTAAGCTTGGTTTGAGGGTAATTTGCTCGTTGTCTATGATATTTGTTATATGTTGGGGGTGACGTATATATGAGGTAACGTGCACCTATGTGCACACCATTGTTATTCATGTTCCGGGTAGATATTAGGCTATTATATGCCTTGTTTTGCTACCATGTTTCTTTGATATCATGTTTTCTCCATTTGCATGACTATGTGAGTTATTATTTAGGATAGGTATCATATATAGGATATTTGCTTATGTGTTTGAGACATGATAGGGATATTTTTTCTACGTCGAGCTATTTGCCTAGCCGTTGTCATAATGTTCAGTCATGATATTATATACGCATGTTATATCTCTATCTCTGTGGAACTTTTATATATTATCTCACATGCTGTTGATGTCCTAGTGCATGGCATGAGTTTGAGCTGAATTGTAGTATATTGGTTTATTCCGTGTGGTATATTGAATTATGTTTCTATGAGATGTTGGCATATGGAGACTTGCGCAGATTGATGATAGATCTTGGGCCATATAGCTGATATAATATTGATTTTTGAGGTGACGTCTACGCCAGGCTCCGGATTGGGCTAAGCGGTATGGATAGTGAGGTGACGCATGTGTCATGCCCCATATTAGGTTAGATGATATTGATCGTTGATTTTGATCTGATTAGTGCTTTGACAAGGACCTGTCCTTCCATAGTCAGGTATTAAATTATGGGCGCAGCACAGGGACACATATATGTGCTTGGTGAGGGATTTGTGTAAGGCACCCGTACAGTACGGATAGTGTATGTGTGTATATGTGTGTGATAGAGGGTCAATGGGATTTGAAGCAGACACCGTGAGTATGCTTATAGTATGATTCTAGGGCATTGTGCCATGCACGAGGAATCTACTGAGATTATTCACACTTGATATATAAATTGTGATTCTTTGTTGATTTGACATGTATAACTGGCATAAAGCAATATTATCCCTCAAGCTAATTGGTAATTGATGACTCTACTTGATGTTTAGAGCATGATATTACAGTTTATCGTGTTAAATACCTGTCTAAGTAGACTCCGTGGAAGTTGATGCCTTGACCGTTAGATATCTATTTCTCTTTCTGTTGTGTTAAGCTGAGCGTGTTATAATTTGAGTTGTTTTCCTTCATATTCTATTACTATACTATTATTGCTATTGTTGTCTATGGAAAATTAGCATTGGACCTTGCCAAACTCGTCACTGCTTTCAGTCTGAGGTTAAGTTTGCTACTTAATGACTACATGGGGTCGGTTGTACTTATACCACACTCTGTAATTCGTGTGCAGATCCAGGTATTGTTGATCATGGTAGTTGCCCGTGTGTTGGATCCAAATTAGCTGTGATATTTCGACGTTGCGTTGTTGTGCATTCGCAGGCCTTGAAGTCCATTTTCTCTTAGTTTATGTTGTTGATGTTCTATCTCTAAGACAATACCATATTTCTAAATTAGACTCTATATTTTAATTATGTAACATTAATATACTTAGTTGTATGGTTTTAGTTGTATTGTATCTATTGACTTTAGGTAGTTATCCTTATTCCATTGTTAAGACTATTTAATACTTCTATTTATATTTATTTATGCTTATTGATTGATGGATTTCTTAGCAAGCGGTGTTAGGAGCCGTCACGGCTACGGTGGGTGTTTGGGTTGTGACAGTGGGTTAAAGCTTCAACTTATAAGGCAGACACGAAGAGGGTGGTGGCAGACTTTGTTCTTAATAATATAGTCTGTCGATTCGGGATTCCAGAGTCAATCGTAATAGACAATGCGACCAATCTCAATAGTGATCTTATGAGAGAGACTTTTGAAAAATTCAAAATCGTCTATCGAAACTCCACAGCTTACAGACTACAGTTATATGGAAAAGTTTACCCAGCCAAAAAGAACATCAAAAGGATTTTGCGAAAGATAGTAAAAAGTTATAGAAATGGCATGAGAAGTTGTCGTATGCTTTATTTGAATATTGATATGCGACTTAAAGTATGTATATATATATGCATGTCACCTCGCATTTTACTCGTATTTGTAGAATTTGGATGTGTAATGTAATGATTTTTTCTAATTCGTGTCATTTTATATATAAGCGTCACCCGGAGGCAATGTGGGACAAAAGTGCACGATTCTAAGAAAAAAGGTAACAAAACAAAAAAAATGGGCCAGTGTAGCGTGCTGGGTAGCGTGGGGCGCTACCCGTGGCATAGTTTACAAATGCAAAAGATTTCACGCTACCCTGAGCGTTGGGTGACTGGAAGTCTCCTATTTTGCGGGACGAGGTTATTTTCGTCCTACACACCCTGTCACGACCCAAAACCCATTAAAGGCCGTGATGGCACCGGACACCGATGTCAGGCAAGCCAAAAATAAATACTTAATTTGGTTCTCATTTTAATATTTTTGAAATCATCTTTCCTTCAATTAAATAGTAAAAGATGAAATTGACAAAGAAAATAATAATATTTTTAACAATTTCCATACAAGACTACCCATAATCACCCCAAAACCCGGTGTCACAAGTGCATGAGCATCAACTAGGAATGTAAAATAAACTGCAGCATCTGTCCGGAATAGAAATTGGACAGGAGAAACATAAAACCTCTGAAGGAGACTCTCCCGACTGCGGGTCGTAATATGGAATGCAGCTCACGTAAGTCTCCGCAGGTATACACGCCTATGCTGTCACAAGCCCACTAGTCATATGTGTACCTGCACAAAAACATGTGCAGAAAGTGTAATATGAGTACGTAATTAATGTGTACCCAACAAGTATCTAGCCTAACTCCGGAGAATTAGTGACGAGGGGTCGACATCGACGCTCACTAGGGGTACAATAACATCAGGTACAATAAAGAGGTAAGTAAGTATGAGGCAGAGTAAATAAATGAGATACATAAGTATAAATCACGTGGTACAAATCCCCCTCTTTACGAGGAACTCAAGCTCTCTATTAGAAATTTCCTCCTTAATCGGAGCATATGTATAGATATAGTGGATCTCATCAGATAGATTGTCATAACTTAAATCGGGAAAACTCACAGATAAACTGGCTTATTGTCAAATATTACGCACGATTCCATGAGGAATATGATATAGGAAATGCAGAGGCGTATGGCCCGATCCAACATAAATATTTAAACTGTGCACTCCGAGGTTCGAATGGCACGAACCATAGATATATCTTTCAAACTGCCAAGGCGAATGGTCCGCTCTCATGAGAGTGTGGTACATAAATCCTACCGAGGCGAACGGCCGGATCCTATTAGAAGAAGAGGCTTTGACAGGTCCTTGACCCTACTCACGAATGAACGTGTGAGTTGAAATTCCTTTAACAAAAACCTTTCAATGAAACATATATATATATATATATATATATATATATATATATATATATATATATATATATATATCACGGAAACATGCCATAAGAGGAGTAAAGTTATTCGGTGACAAATCGTAAAATCGTGATGTCTCTATAATAGCAATTCTAGTCTCAAGTAGAAGTGTAAAATAAAGAATTAAACGAGCAAGGATAATTCCTATAGTACAAGTATAGCAGGGTGTGAACCTAAGTCTACCCGAACAATAACATGAATCTACCTACGTACGGACTCTCGTCACCTCGTGCGTACGTAATTCCCGCAACAAGTTGTACACATCAAATATATTACTTAGGGGTAATTTCCCCCTCACAGAGTTAGACAGGAGACTTACCTCACTCTGACATTCCAAAATCGGCTCCAACGCCGCCCTAACACCTCATCCCGGTGACCGTCGATCCAAAACTAGTCAAATAAGATGCAACCCAATCAAGATATATCTAATACTCATAATTAATTAATTTATAACAATTTCCAACTCCGCTCAAAAAATTGATAAATCAACCCTTGGGGCCACGTGCCCGGATCTCGAAATTTGTGAAGACAAACACTACTCATAGCACTACAAACTCAAATATATAATTTATTCTCAGTTTCATGCCCAAATTCGTGATCAAAATCCAAGAATACCGATTTCTAGGTTTTTCTTCAACATCCTAATTTTTTACAAATTGTTATGCTTGAATCCATGTATAAATCTTGTATTTAACTCACAATATGCGCGAATCACTTACCTAGACATAGATGACGAAAATCCCTCCTTGAAGCTCACCAAAATCGCCCCAACCAAGTGAAAAATGAGAGAATAAGAGCCAAATCCCGCTCTTCAAACGATTCTGCCGAGCCATTTGTTTCACACCTGCAGTGCCTTGGCCGCATCAGAGGTCCCGCACCTGCGGCACAATCCTCGTAGGTGTGCATTTCCCTTACCTGGCCAAACTCCGCATCTGCGGACAAAAGGGACCGCTTTTGTGATCCCATCCGCTCCTGCGACCACTGCTCTCGCAGCTGCGGTCACGCAAGTGCGCCAAAACTTCTGCACCTGCGGTGGCTAGGCTGACCTCACTCTTTCACTTCTGCAGCTCGTAGCTCGCACCTGCGGCTGGCCAAGCGCAAGTTCGATTATGACAGCAACTGGGAGCTTCAGTTGTTGATCCCAATTTCCAACTTGGTCCGAGCGTCATCCGATTGCCACTTGGGGCCTCCGGGGCCCTGCCTGAACATACCAATAAGTTTGGAATCATAAAATGGACTAGCTCGAACCCTCGGAATGCCGGAAACAACAATAAAACTAATAATCACACTCCAATTCAAGATTAATGAACTTTAAAACTTCAAACTTCTACATTCGATGCCAAAACCTTTCAAATCACCTCTGACTGACCTCAAATTGTGCACACAAGTCACATTCAACATTACAGACCTACTCCAACTTTGGGAATCGGAATCGGAATCCGACCCCAATATCACAAAGTCCACTCCCGGTCAAACTTCTCAAAAACCTTCGAATTTCTAACATTCGCCAATTGACCCCGGAATGACCTACGGACCTCCAAATCCACTCCGGGGTGCGCTCCCAATACCAGAATCATTGTACAGAGCTATTCTCAGACTCGTAGTGCCAAACGAACATCGATAAAATTGAAATACACCTCAACCCAATTTGTATGAAATTCTTCCTAAATGCCAACTTCCACAAAAGGCGCCGAAACGCTTCCGGGCAATTCAAAACCCGATCCGGACATACGCTAAAGTCCAAAATTATCATACGAACTTGTTGGAACCTTCAAATCCCGATTTTGAGTTCGTTTACTCAAACATCACACTATAGTAAATTCTTCCAACTTAAAGCTTCCGAAATGAGAATTTTCTTTCTAAATCAACTCCGGATTTCCCGAAATTCAAGTCTGATCACACGTACAAGTCATAATACCTGAAGTGAAGCTACACAAGGCCTCAAACTACTGAACGATGTGCTAGGGCTCAAAACGACTGGTCGGGTCGTTACACACCCCCAACTTGTATTAAAGGGTCCTAAACCAATTTTGTTTTTTTTGTTTGGGGGGGGGGGGGATATGTTTTAGAGTAACCTTTGAGAAAGAAAGAGCATAGAGACTCCTTGGAAGCTGGAAACTTCACGTTCTAGGGTTGTGGTTTTTTCATGACTATTGTAATTCGAATTTTGATTTTGATTTATTGATTTGTCGTATTGGTTTATTTATTCAATCCTACGCTTAATTGTTTGATTGTTTGATCATCAATTAATACTATCTACGAATCAAGTATTGAACTCGAAAGTGAGAATTCTAGATTGCACATAGGATTGAGTAGAGCATGTTCTTGAACTTGGGCATCAGATAATGGATTCGCGGTTAGGATAGACATATGCTAATTGCCTTGCTTGGTTATTTTACGGGAATCATGAATGCGTTCTTGTTGATTTTAACTCTATAGACATATAGGTGTTGGGTTAGCTTGAATAACCGAGTAAGAGATCGATAGATTCTTATGAGCAATATTAACCCTATCAACCAATAAACAAGATAAATTAATTAATTAATTTAATTGAAGAATATAATAGGATTGTTTGATAGCCCGTGACCCTAAATTGTTTTTATCACATTGATAACATAAAAATATACTCTTCTTTGTTCAAAGTTCACTATTTATTACTTTCTTAGTTTAATTAGTTTAGCATCACCACTTTTGAGTTTAATCCTTGTTTAGATAATTAGGATAGTCTAATTTTGTTGATAGTTGATAACAAGTCCTCATGGGTTCAAACATCCGACTTTTAGTCACTTTATTACTTGACGACTTCACATACGTGCGTGTGCATTTGGTCGCAACAAATTTTTGTATTAGAATTAGATATTTTCTGTATTAGATTTTTACTTTTTATTTATTCAAGTTATTTTTATGTTTTTGTAGTATTTTGTTACTTGTCTTATCATGACATGTTGTAATGAAAATTGGTCGAATAATGATTATTATTATTTTGATAATCCTTGTCCATATTGTGGATGACCTCACTGGTGGAAAAATTATCAAAATGTTCCCGAGAGTGAGTTGTGTGCACAATATCAATTCTTTGAGTAGAATATTTGTAATATGTGTGGTGGTCACGATAGTCATTGGGATGGTTCCTTATTCTTTTTATCCTACTCTGGAGCCCTTATTATGATCTTTCTAACAGTGTTTATGAGTTTGATAGGAGCAATGAGGTGCAGGATATGGAATGTGATGCATATATTAGGGATATTTTGAGGCAAGTAGTAGAGCAACGGGCTGAACTCAAAAATGATATGAAAAGGATGAGGGCATCAATCACAAGAATGAAGGCAAATCTAAAAGAATTGAATGAATTGAATAAAGAGAGCGAGTTCCAGCAAAAATATATTTTTGAAGAAGTGGAGATTTTGAGCCAAACATGGCTAGTGGAACAAGCTGAAAAATTAGAAATATATGAGGCTCAATGTGAGAAAATTACAGATGTGATGAGACACTTAGTAGAAGGAAGAGCCGAATTTGGAAAAAGAGATCGACAAATTTGGCACACCTATTCACAAATTGGAGGCTCAATTGAGTGTAAAGGTTGTTGCATCTAACGCCCAAATGAGTTATGTGAAGCTGAAAAAGAGCTTATATGCCAAATTAAGGAGCTAAAAGTGGAGAGTCAATCATTCGATCATATTTTTGTTGATGATGCCATGTTTATAAAGATACACTAGAGTCATGTGAGGAAGTAGATAAGGTTGCACTTGAAGACTCTAGTGTGTGTACATATGAGAATGTAAATAGTGATACAATTCTAGAGCTTGGGCGTATTGGTCCTCATTCCATACATTTTTCAATATTGTGTTTGGATAATGACATGAAAATCGAGTATTCCTAGCCTTTGGAGAAGTCAAAGGGTGAGGGTGAGAGTGCCTATATTCTTGAATATGTTGTGCCAAAAAACAAGAATTACATTCCGTATCTAAAGGCCGAGAAGTGCAAAGTGAAAAATTTATTACTGGAAATGGTTATCTTTGTAGCCCCACCACATGAGCATAGCTGCAGACTGGATGCGCTGTTAGGGATACAATTCATAAGTTCAGGGTGGAGGAAACAATCATTCACGTCGTGCCACGATGTTAAATTAGGCACTTGTTTGGAGGCAACCCAACTTTACTGCTTTCTTTATTTTTGTTTATTTTTTGTTTATTTTAGTGTTTTATATCATTCTAGTAGTATTTATGTTTTATTTTGTAGGATTATGAGTATACGAACAAAAGTCACTGGAAGTGTGCAAAAGCGAGCCAGATGGTTGGAACTAGCGTGAGGTACCCGCACAAAGGGCCATCCCTGGGAGAAGTCTGAGTACCCCGTGAGCTGCTATTGCTTTAACCTTTGGTCTTTGAGGGAATTTCTTTTCTATTAAGTATGGGTTGAAAGAATCTCTGTGGTATTGTATTATAATATATTAGTATATTGTTAGTTTCTTATCTTTTTATTGTTAGATAACTTCTTATTATAATTGCATATGTAGTAGAATTAATGGTGTAGTATAGTAGTAATAGTTTTAGTAACTTAATTTTTGAAAAAAAATAAAAAAATTGAAAATTGGAAAAATATTTAGAAAACATTGGACTTTTCCCGACGATGGATCTCCTAGGCAGTTTTCTTGAGGGATTAAAGTCTAACCAAAAATACAAAAACATGTCCTTTTATTTTTTAGGTAGGAATAATCCCCTGAGGATACCTAGTTGCCTTTGATTTGCTTGATAATAGCATATTTAGGCTTTGACATATGTAGTATCTTTCCTATATTTTAAAATTAATCATGATGCCGTGTTTGATTGGATTGCATGTTTTCTGACGCCTATGTCTCATTTTATTGATTTATATTCACTTTTGTTTTATGCTTAATATCTTATGTCTCCGTGAATACTTGCATTAGTTGAGAGTCGGAATGGGACCGTACTTAGTGAGTCATGTACCATGTGTGGTGAGATGTTTTGTGTACTCCATATATTTTACTTGTGTCTAAAACTTGTCCCGTATATGAGTTGAAGCAAAATTTTAGGTGATGCTCTGTTTGAAAAATAATTTTAGGCCTTCTTTGATCTATTTGAGCTTATTTTACCATAAATAAAATTTACCTCTAGTTAACTCTTTTGAGCCTATAGACTTTTATTGGGCACCAACATTACAATCCTATACCCTTTTCGTTCTTAATAGACAATTTTGATCCTTTTACCTCTTAAATCACTTTAATTGTGAAATGAGCACTAAAAGAAGTAAGAAGTAACTATGTGTGGGGTGGCTTTTGAGTGAAACCAATGAAAGGAAGAAAGATGCATTTCTTTTATAAAAGAATACGCCACTAGTGGAAATTGTAAAACAAAAAAATAGTTGAAAAAAAAGAAAAGAGAAAAACAAAAAGAAAAAAAATGCAGATGAATAAATATCTCGTTTTTGCTAGTGGAGTGTAAGTGATGATAGTGTTTAAATAAAAAGGAAATATTTTTTTGGGGTGATGTTGTTTGTCAAGTTGGATTGAGGAAAAATGCGTTTAAAGTTGATTATGTGATGTGTTAAAGTTCTTAGGACGTTGAATCACTATTCCTAAATATATCCTACCCGTCCCTTAGCCCACGTTACATCCATCAAAATTTCTAATTTATTTAGATGGAGCGAGCTTACATAGATTTATATTAAGGGCAAGCCTATGGTACCTTGCATGCATGTGACTGCTTTGTGAGAGTGAGCGATTTTCTTTGATATATGTGAGTCCTTAAAATATATTTGAGTATTTGATTTGAGTGTGTGGATTCAACTTACTCTCTTACTCTTGTTGTGAGGGCACATGGTTTCACATGGGATAGGTTATGTTATTACTATGATGTTGGGTATTCAAGCCATGAGTACATTATGACATTGAGTCAGTTTTTGAGGCTAGGATTGTTGTGAGCATGTTGTCTTTGTTTGAATATTTTTGAAGAATGGCACAAGCAAAGGGGAGTGTATGTGATTGCATTTGCTAGAGTTTAATTGTTGCTATCAACCACGGTCACAAGTGTAGAGTGCTCAAATATAGAGTAATTTGTTGGTTGACTCGAGGACAAGCAAAGTTTAAGTGTTGGGTGTTGATATTCGGTTTAAAGTTTGTATATTTATATGCATGTCGCATTCCATTTTACTGGTATTTTGTGAAATTTGGATGTATAATGTAATGATTTATTCTAATTCGTGACATGTTTATGTGTAGGAGTCACCCGGAGGCAATGTGGGATGAAAGTGCACGATGTGAAGCAAAACGGGAACAAAACGAAAAAATGGGCTACCTGCGGCACAGTTTACAAATGCAAAGAATTTCCAGTTCCAGGGCTAGCGCCCCACGCTACCATGGGTGCTAGGTGACGGGAAGTCTACTATTTCGTGCGGGACAAGGTTATTTCGGCCCTACAACCCCAACTCATATAAAAGGGGTCTTAAACCTATTTCGGACGTTTTTTAGAGTAATTTTTGACCATGAAAGAGAATAGAGCTATCGCGGAGGACAGAATTCATAATTCTTCTACCAAAACTTTATAATTTTTATGTTTCTTTGCATGATTTATTGTTTAACTACCATGTCTATGTGGAGCTAAACTTCACGTTCTAGGGTTGTGGTTCTTTCGTGACTATTGTTATTTGAATATTGATTTTGATTTCTTGATTTGTCGTATTAGTATATTTATTGAATCCTGCACTTAATTATTTGACTGTTTGATCACCAATTAAATACTATATACGAATCCAGTATTCACCTCGAAAGTGGGAATTCTAGATAGCAAATAGGATTGAATAGAGCATGTTCTTGAACCCAGGCATCGGGAAATGGATTCGTGGTTAGAATAGACATATGCTAATTACCTTGCTTGGTTATTATACCAGAATTACGAATGCAGTCTTGTTGATTTTAACTCTATAGACATATAGTGTTGGGTTAGCTTGAATAGGCGAGTAAGAGATCGACATATGTTTATGAGTAATATTGACCCTATCAACCAATAAACCAGATAAATTAACTAGTTATTCTAATTGAAGAATACAATAGGATTGTTAGATAGCCCATGACCCTAGATCATTTTCATCACATTGATAACATAAAAATATACTCTTCTTTTGTTCAAAGTTCACAATTTATTTACTTCTAAGTTTAATTAGTTTAGCATCACCACTTTTGAGTTTAATCCTTGTTTAGATAATTCGGATAGTCTAATTTAATTAATAGTTTATAACAAGTCCTTGTGGGTTCGGCATCCAACTTTTAGTCACTTTATTACTTGACGGCCGCGTATACTTGCATGTGAATTCGGCCGCAACAACTATTGCACCATGGTAAGGAGATCCAGTGGGGCAATGCCGTATATGAAGGTTTATTCTAGAGAAGTTATGAAACAAATAGAAGCCGAAATACCTTCCTTAAGGATTATTCAAAAGGTCGATCTGGATGACGCAATATGGATACGTAGCGGATAGGAACAATTGATGCTTATTGAAGAGAAAAGGATGAACGAAATTTGTCACAGTCAACTGTGTTAGAACAAAATTATCAAGGCATTCAACAAGAAAGTGAGGCCTAGGCAGTTCATCCTGGGGCAGTTGTTGTTGAATAGATTATTGTCTAATCAGGACGAAGCTAAAGGAAAATTCACACCACATTGGCAAGGTCCATATGTGGTCCACTAGGTACTTTCAGGAGGAGCATTGATTCTAACAGAGATGCATGGAAAAGTAAGGATAAAGCCCATCAATTCAGACACGATCAAGAAGTACTGCATCTGAAGACAATCAAGCTATGTCCCTTTTTTATCATACCTTGTTTTTGGTAACAGAACGACGCTCTACCTGACTTTCCTTGGTGGGATATGTAGGCAACCAACGTAGGGTTTGGTATCATTTGTAATAGAAAAACCAAAATATCAATTCCATGTAACTGGAACTACACTATGGCGTGATTTCCATCAGTGGGATATATAGACAATCCATATCGTATTTCCCTTATTATACTTGAACTACTTTTTGACCTGATTTTACGATCGATACGAAGGAAGTCTAAGTCAGACTCGGTCATATTGGTTTATCTTTTTATTATACCTCCTCCTATTATAATTGAACTATGTTTTGACCTGATTCCATTTGGATACGTACGCAACCTGAGTCATGTTAAGTTAATTCAGAATTTTTTCATTTTTCTTGCCCTCGAACTACGTTCAGACCTGATTCCTTTTGGGATACGCAGAAAACCTGAAATGGTTCGGTCATATCCTAGTAAAACCATTCGTTTGTGATATTATTTTAGGTTCATGGAGTGATCTCGTTAGTAAAATTCCTTTGTTTGGGGCAGATTTGAAGAAGGCATCGTCAGCAAGGCAAATAGAGCAAAGATTGTTGATTGAGCACAGTCATTGGAATGGAGGAGTTTAATGGGTTTCTAGAATATTCCAAAATCCAAAATTGTCACGACCCGAAATCTCCTCTGCGGAATCGTGATGACGCCTAACGTCCACTTGCTAGGTAAGAGAACATTAGTACATAATTAATCATTTTGAAACCAATTTGAAAGCAATTAATAAGAAATAAATTTGTAGAAAATCAAAATAGATGTAACAACTCCAAACGCTAACTAATCAAATCCCGTAATCTGGTGTCACAAGTACACGAGCATACTAGAAGTGCTACAACAAAATATCTAAACTAACATACAACGGATTGAAACAAAATAGATAGTAGAACTAGATAAATAAGGGGACTTCACAGCAGCGATCGCCGTGAAGCAATACCTCAAGTCTCCGTGATAGAAAACTAATTCGAGCGAACCTCCACTAGCTCCTGCTGGGACTAACACAAGAATCTGCACAAGAAGTGCAGAAGTGTAGCATGAGTACAACCGAACTCAACTAGTCTGTAAGTGCCTCACCTCACCTCGATTAAGTAGTGACGAGGCTATAACAAGTCACTCACTAAAAACTTGAATGGATGTAAAAGCAGTAATAGCAATAATAGATAACGATAATTTAACATAAAACCGGAAATGAAAAAGCATAACAGAGGGCCCCAGAATAACACTTATGCTCAACTTATCAAAATAATATCAATACAGAAACAATAGTAAAAATGCAATAAAATAAGTCTTCTACGTTATGGAGTGCAACCCGATCCACAAATATATACAAGCAACAATTCCTCTCGATTGCGGCGTGCAACCCGATCCATAAGTATATAAATAAATATTATTGCAGTGTCCAATCCGATCCCAAATAGAAATACCAATAATTGTTGCGGCGTACACCTCGATCCCACATAAGAATTCCAATCACCGCTGCGATACGCAACCCCATTCCATACAATATAAAATACATGTATAAGTTACAACCAACTATAACGTATCAAAAAATAAAATACAATAAGGGAATTTATGTAATTAAAGTCATAAAGCATATAAAGGTAGCTATCTAACAACACACTAATTCACAAAGCAAGTAAAGTCAGTCAATAGATAAAGACACAGGCACATGGTAACATTTGGCAATTAAGGCATATAACAGATAAAGGCAGGAATTTAACAGGTAAAGGCCAGTAGAAATTAAAGCAATTAACAAGTAATAACAAGGATTTAATGAAGGCATGAGAAAATTGAAAATAATAAATAAATATCCCATCCTGCATGCTTAACCCGTGACTACGTATATACACTCGTCACCTTGTATATCCGTCGTCCCCACACATAAATCAAGTAGCAAATAAATTAATCAAGTCATAATACCCTCAAGTCAAGGTTAACCACGGCACTTACCCCTTTCCGCAATCAAATCAACACCCAATCACGATCTTTCAATTAGAATTAGCCTCCAAACCAATCAAATCTAGCCAAATATAGTCCAAATAATACAAAATAAGCTTTAGAAACTATCAGGGAGTGATAAAAATTCAATCATTAATGAATTTGGAAACAGTCAACAAAAGGTAACCCCGGGCTCGTTTGATCAAAACCCGAGATTCGGACGAAGACCCGATTACCCATTCACCCCCAAGCCCGGTTATATAATTTATTTTGAAATTCGACCTCAATTTGTGGTCTAAATCACAATTTTACAAAATCTCTAATTTCTATCCAAAACCCCTAATGTCTGCCATGATATTCATTGATTAAAGGTTAAAATAAATGGGTGATTATGGAAATACATTAAAAGTAGTTAAAAATCACTAACCAATGAAGTGGGGATGAAAATCTCTTAAAACTCCTCTTTAGGCCGAGATCTATCATTCAAAAATGTTGAAAAGTGACAAAATCCCGACTTTCAGCCTTTAAAAAAGCTGGGCGTCAGGTGTTCTTCGCATTCACGAAGTAAATGACGCGTTCGCGAAGGGTACTTGCCCAAAGGCCTACGTGTATGCAAGGTCCCTCTCGCGTTCGCGAAGGCATCCACAATTAGGCCTCCTCATTCGTGACCCGTTGGATGCGTTCACGATGAAGGACCACCTGCCACTTCCCCCTGATCCTACAAGACATCGCATTTGCAAAGGGTGAGTCACGTTCGCGAAGGGTAATCCCCTCAGGGCTACACGTTCGCGACCATCCTATTGCGTTCGCGAAGAGTACCAGCCCCCAGCTCAAATCTTTCCCCTTCTCTATCGCGAGAGAAGATTCGCGATCACGAAGCACAAGACACCAGAAAATAAAACCAACATTTCCTACAAGTCCAAAAATGGTCCAAAGCAGATCTGAAACTTACCCGAGCCCCTCGGGCTCCAAACCAAACATGCATACAACTGTAATAATATTATATAAACTTGCTCGCTACCTCAAATCATCAAACTAACATCAAATAACAATAATTGATCATCAAAACTCAAGATTTCAAATTAAAAATTCATTTTATAACAATCATTTAGAAAATGCACCGAAACTCGCTCGGTCACCCCGAACCACAACTAAACATGCGTACAAGTCCAAAAATATCATACGAACCTAGCAAAATCGTTAAAACACTGATCCGAGTTCATTTACCAAGAATATTGACCGTGGTCAACTCAAGTGTTTTTTAAAGCCAAAAATCAAAAAGTTTTCGGAAAATAACACGGACCACGCACTCAAACCAAGTAATATCAAATGGAGCTAATTGAGGTCCCGGAACCAAAAAAATAAGGGCTAGTACTCAAAACGACCTATTGGGTCATCACAAAAATAATAAAGTTTACCGTATAAATACAAAGTATATAGTTTTAAAACCATGCTTTCCAAAATATTTCTGCCACGAACCAAAACCACCAACCGGTCATAATGACGACTAACTCACGTGCTAGGTAAGCCAAATATAATAAAAGCGGAACATAAATAAAGAATTAATGAAAATAGTGCAAGTCTAAACCTAATAACATAAGTAACTGCGTTGATACATAAAAATCTCCCAAAATAGGTAATACAGAGTCATGAGCTCTACAATACAAGTAAATGTCTGAAAATACAAAATGAATACTGTCTGAAAGTAATAACAACAACAACTAAGATGGAAAGAGATGCCAAAGTCTGCAGTCGAAATGCAGCTCTACCTCGTCTCTCGGTAAACTCACAGTAAGAATCACAACAACGCATAGCTCGGTCCAACACCTAGATCTATACAATTAAGTGAAGAGTGTAGTATAAGTACAACCAACCTCATATACTTAGCAAGTATCATAACTAACCTCGGCGAGGTAATAGAGGCAGGAATTATCAGTGATATTCGCTAATAACCTACTCAGTGCATAAATTTCCACGAGTATACTGCAATAATATCATCAAATCATGAAAACATAGATAAAGTCACCTTGATACACAAGATATAATGTGCTAAACTTTGTATCAGTTAACAATCCAGCATATAGAGAAGATATGCGCAATAAACTAGTATAGAACAAAGAAAAATTGCAAGTAGAAAAGAAATGCAATAACAAAATCAAACATTGATCAGTTGGTCTTTCTTGCCTGCATATCTCACAATTGCGAGGTTCCTGCTCGCAAATGCGAGCATTGATTTTGCGAGTGATGGCTCGCTAGTGCAAAAAGGGGCTGGGACTAGGCACATCGCATTTGCGAAGTCTAGGTTGCTTTTGCGCTAATGGGGATCATTGTATTTGCGACACTAGTATTATAGAGCAGCTTCGCAAGGCTTGCATTTGCGATGGAGAGGACCATCAAAAATGTGAAGGTAATGTCGCATTTATGATAATTGCATGGCTGAGACAGTGATCGTATTTGCAATAAGTAGTTCACTTTTGTGATGTCGCAATTGCAAACAAGAGTTCGCAATTGCGACATATGCAGCTGGATAAAAGTTTGAAAATTTGGGACTTAGCTAATTTTATACCATATTTGAACCCTAAACTTCATAGATGCAATTTTTGGAGAGAATTTTCATCTCAGATTCATTGGTAAGAAACTTTAAATTGGTTTCAATCAATCTCAATTACTTTTTTCATGAATTGTATCATCAAATCTAGGAATTTCAAGGTAGAAATTAGGTGATTTTGGTATAATTTAGGAGTTTGGTAAAATTAATATTTAGACCTAGAATTGAGATCGAATTTCAAAAAAATCACATATCAGGGCTTAGGGGTGAATGGGTAATCGGAATTTGATCTTATTTCAGATTTCGAGCATTTATGGGTAGTTTCTAAAGCTTGTTTTGAAATATTCAAACGATATTTAGCTTGATTCGGTTTGTTTGGAGGCTTGTGCTAAAGAAAAAGTCGTGGTCGATTATTGATTTGTTCCGGAAGGAGGTAAATGTCTTGGTTAGCCTTGATTTTAGGGAAATAAGGTAGAATCGAGTCAATTTTCTATGAAAATTATGTGTTGGATAAGGCGTATGTGCAAGGTGACGAGTGTATATGCATTGGCCATGGGACAAGTATGCGGGTGGAATTTGCCTTACTTGTACCATGTTATTTCGTGTATTATGCCTTCCATGCCTTATATAGATTGTTAACTCATTGATTACTCTCTTTCAAGCTACTTCCTATGTTGAGATTATTGCGGTATTGGGTGTTGCAAATATGGAAATTGTTGATTGGTTACTGACACTAATCGTTGAAAGATTCTCATATGATGAGTTGTTTGCAAATACAACTATCAAATTTGATTTGCTTCCCATCATGCTTGGTATTGTGTTGCTGTGATTGCTTGGTAAGGAAGAGTGAAAAGTCGGAAGGGTGTTGCCGTGCCTTATTTGCATATTGATATAATTGCTTGAGTGAGCGTGAGGAGAAAGAAAGAAAGGTGATACGGTGCATATGCTTTATTATTATTGTTATTATTATGTGAGAATGAGAGTAAAAGCACGAAGGATGATGTCGCACACTTTCTTTATATTATTTTGCATATGAGAATAAGAGTAAAAGCACGAAGGATGATGTTGTGCACTTGCTTTTATATTATATGGTGAGTATGAGAATAAAAGCACGAAGGGTGATGTCGTGCATATTTGTTGATTTCATATCTTTTACTTATGTGAATTTAACTTGGTGGTTTCGTTGCTTATGTTGGAAAGAGATTAACTTGATGATTCTTTACTTATTATTTTTGATTGTTGCCTTTATCATATGTCTCTATCTCGATGTTACTTTTGATATATAACTGCACATGTTTATAGTTGGTGTTTTGTCATAGCCTCGTCATTACCTCGTCATGGTTAGGCTCGACACTTACAGAGTACATTGGGTCGGATATACTCATACTACACTTCTGCACGTCTTGTGTAGATCCTTGCATTGGTACCAACGGAGTCCCGTGAGGTACTTAGCAGATACCAGGCGGTGATTCAAGGTAGAGCTGCATTCCATTCCCTTGACTTAGAGTCACTTTCCTATTTTATTGTACTGTTTCTATTTTATTTCGGACATTATTGTATGTCTTTCAGAAAATTGTATTTCTTTCAGAATATTGTATTTAATTTGGTGTAGAAGCTCATGTACTTGTGACTCCATATCTTGGGATATTCGCGTTAGATGTTGGTTTTTGACTTATTCTGATTATATAAGCAATTGCCTTTCCGTTATATTATTATTTTATTGTTAGACTTTTTGTGATGACCCGATAAGTCATTTTGAGTTCTAGCCCTTATTTTTGTGTTTTGAGACCTCGATTATCTCCGTTTAGTGTTTTCCGATTTACATGTACAATCCGTGTTTTTTTTCCCGAAGTTTTTATGTGAATAATTGAAGAAAACCTTAATTTTAGATTTAAAAATAAATTGAGTTGGCTATGGTCAACATTTTATGTAAATGATCCCATATCAGTATTTGACGATCCCGGTGGATCCGTATCGTGATTTTGGACTTAGGCGTATACCTGGAATTGAATTCGAAAGTCCCTAACTTGATTTGACGTGATTTGTTGAACACTAGTAATTTGAAGGTTTAAAGATTTCAGAAGTTTGACCGTAGGTTGACTTTATTGATACCTGGTTCGATTTCATTTCCAGGATATGATATACGTTCATTTTACTATTTAAAACTTGTCTAGAAAATTTGATGCAAAACGAAGTTGATTTGATAGGATTCGGATACTCGGTGTGAATTTTGATGTTCTTGAGTTTCTTTGAACATTTCATATATTTTAATTCGCTAATTCGTAGTTCTAGGTGTTATTTTTGTATTTTGATCACTCGATTAAGTTCGTATTACGTTATCAACTTGTTTGCATATTTGTCTTGGAGCCCGAGGGGCTCGGGTGAGTTTCGGATAGGCCACAAATCATTTTTGGACGTAGGATATAGCTCATTTCAGCTGTATCTGGTGTATGAGGCTTTGTGCTTTGCGATCGCGAAGGTACTCTCACGATCGCGAAGGGGAAACTAGGACAGGGGCGGAGTTCTTCTATGCGAACATGGAGAATCGATCGCGAACGCGATGGGTTATGGGGGATTCTAGGGGAGGCAGGTGTTACTCTACGCGAACGCGAGCCTGGGCTCGCGAACGCGAAGGCCGGGTGGGTGAGGCCATCATGAATGCGAATGGTTTCCTGCGAATGCGAAGGCCATTTAGGCTGCAATGCTTTGCTATTTCATCAGGTGTCTCGCGAACGCGTTGAACACCTGACGTCCAATCTTTTAAACTTCTAAAAATCGAGATTTATCCCATTTCTCACCATTTTCAAGTTTGAGCTCGGCCTAGAGGCGATTGCCCAACTTCATAGGTTAGTAGATGTTTACTTGTCTGCTTACATTTTCACAAACACCCATTGATTTTAACCATTAATCTATGCTTTTTCATGTAGAATTTAGAGATTTAGGTAGAAATTGGGGATTTTGAGAAATTGAGATTTAGACCTCAAATTGAGGTCGGATTTCGAAACAAATCACATAACCGAGCTCGGGGGTGAACAAGTAATTGGGTTTTGGTCCGAATCTCCAATTTTGACCAAGCGAGCCTAGGGTTAACTTTTGTTGACTTTTTCCAAAAACATTAAAGATTGCATCTTTTTCATTCGTGGGTAGTTTCAAGTGTATTTTGAATTATTTGAACTATATTTGGTTAGATTTGACTGGTTGGGAGGCTAATTCTAGAGGAAAAGCCGCAGTCGAGCATTGATTTGATTCGGAGTTGGTTAACCTTAACATACGGGATTGGGGCTTGTTGGTCTATTTGCTACATGTTTTATGGGTAGGTACAATGTATAATTGAGGTGACGAGTACCTATGCATTGTCATTGGGCTAAAGCATGTGGGTGGAACTTGTTTCTTTGTATTATATTGTTTCGTTAATTATTTTATACATGCTTAGGTTAGATTATTAGTTCTTTTAATTATTTCTTTTGTAATTATTGTTTATTTTAAAGATGTTGAATACTATGGAAGCTGAAGATCGATATAACGACACCATATTTGAAGTGAAATTATTTCCCGCCTTGATTTTATTATTCGGATTTATATTGTTGCTTGGTGAGGAAAAGAGAAAAGCACGAAGGGTGTTGCCATGCCTAATTTGCATTCATTATCATATATTGTGAGGTTTGAGAGTAAAAGTACGAAGTGATGCCTTGCTATTACATTCATGATACTACATGGTTAGGACAAGAGTAAATGCACGACGAGTGATGCCGTGCCATTATATTCATGTTATTACACGGTGAGGACGAGAGTAGAAGCTCGAAGGGTGATGCCGTGCCATTTTCATATCATTGTTTTATTAGATTTTCGGTTTGGTGATTTACTTGGTTATATTGTTGCTTAATTTGGAAGATGTTATTTCGTGATTTTGTACTTGCCGCTTTTAAGATATTTTTCCCTTTCGCATGGCCCCCTCCCAGTTAGTATTTTATCATTCTTCTTGTTATTTTGCTGCTTTACATATATACTGGTACAGGTTTATTTACATATGTGTCTTATCATAGCCTCGTCACTACCTCATCGAGGTTAGGCTCGACACTTACGGAGTACATTGAGTTGGTTGTACTCATATTATGCTTCTGCACTTCTTGTGCAGATACTGGTATTAGTCCCAGTGGGGCTTGAGGTGTGTCAGCTCGGATCATTTCCATACGGAGACTTGAGGTAGATTTGCTGGCATTCGTAGACCTTGAAGTCCCCTTCCACTTTCTACTTTTACTGTTTATCTCTTATGAACAATGTATTTATTTTAGACTACGGTTGTAGACTTCTAGTTGCTCGTGTACTAGTGACATCGAATTTCTGGGAGTAGTTAGTATTAAGTGGGTTTTATTCGCACTCTATTAGATCTGACATGTATTTCTCGTTGAATATTATTATTTTGTTTTCAACTTTTAAAATTGGTTAATTATCGGTTTCATGTCGGCTCGCCTAGCAAGTGTATTTTAAGCGCCATCACGACCCCAAGGTTTGGTTTCCGGGTCATGACAAGTTGGAATCAGAGTACTAGGTTGCTTAGGCCTCATGAGTCAAGGGTAAGCTTAGTAGAGTTTGGAGGATCGGTACAGAGACGTTTGTATTTATCTTCTAGAGGCTATGGTGATTTGGGAAAAACTATATTTTTTTCTTTCTCCATCATGCGATTGTATTCTATCATTGATATTTCAATCATTCCAATCTTGTTCTATCACAGATGGTGAGAACATGCACAACATCTATAGCCAGACAGGAGCCGGAGCCCCCTGTTGCAGCCGCTACTAGGGGTAGAGGTTGCGGCCGAGGCTGAGGCAGAGCTCAGCCTAGAGCTCGAGCAGCAACACATCATGCCTCAGATTGATCGGGAGGAGGATATCCGAGCTTAGACTGCACCAGTCGGACCCGCTCAGTTCCCGGAAAGATTCATAGCCACTTTCGTGCTTCAGGATGCTCTAGTCCGTTTAGTGGGCCTGATGGAGAGTGTGTCCCAAACCGATGTATTTTCGGTGGTACCAGCCATCTCTGAGGCTGGGGGAGGAGCACAAACTCCTGCTACTCATACTCCAGAGCAGATGTCTCCCATATATCATACTTAAGCACTCCAGCTAGTTGGGGTAGTTCAGCCGGTTATTGTCGCACTGACCGGGGAGAGGCCCGCGATATCTTTTGAGGGATTGATGAGATTGGAAAAGTTCATAAAGGTCTTCCCTATTCACTTCAGTGGTGCAACTTAGAATGACCCACAGGATTACTTAGACCATTTCCACGAGGTGTTGTGCAACATGGGTATTGTTGAGACTAATCGGGACGACTTTGCAGTGTTCTAGATGATCGGTTCTGCCAAGAGATGGTGGCGAGATTATGTGCTGGCCAGACCAGCTAGTTCACCTTCACTTACCTGGGATCAGTTTTTGCATCTATTTCTAGAGAAGTTTATTCCTTTCGCTCTGAGAGAGGAGTACCGTAGGTAGTTTAAGCGTCTTCAGTAGGGTAGCAGATTGTTACCCAATATGAGACCCGATTTATGGACCTAGATCATCATGCCGTTATCTTACTCCCTACTGAGAGGGAGAGTGTAAGGAGATTCATTGATGGACTTACTTTTAGTATTAGGCTATAGATGGCCAAGGAGACCTGAGATGATATTGCTTTTCATAGGGCCATAGAGATTGCTACACGGATCGAGATAGTTAGTGGTCAGGAGATGGGGGCGGTATCTAATAAGTGGCATCGTCATTCTGGTAGTTTTAGTGGTTCCTCTCTTGGAGGTAGGGGTTCATTTGGTAGAGGCCATCCTCCCAGGCCGTTTCAGTCAGCACTTCGGGCATCTTATGGTGCTTCGGGTAGTCGTGGTCCTTATGTGTCTCATCCTGAGCAGCTAGCCTACAGTTCACCATCAACTCTTATTAGTGCATCTCCGATCCACAGTTACCAGGGTGGTTATTCAGGTAGACATGGTCAGTTCCAGGATTAGTAGTCATAGCAGCAGAGGGTTCATTATATTTGTGGAGATCCGAGGTACATTGCTAGATTTTTTCCTAGGTCATAAGGCAGCATGCCATAGCAGAGTTCTTGTGCCATAGTTCAGGCACTGGTTGCTTCACCGCTCCAGCTATAGGCGGGGGTCAGGATGCAAGAGGTGGATGTCAGGCCGTTAGAGGTTGAGGTCCGGCCATTAGAGGTGGAAACCAGCCACCTAGAGCCCGTCCGAGAGGCGGAGGTCAGAGTGGTGGGGTCCAACCCCATTTTTATGCATTCTTAGCTAGACCTTAGGCCAAGTCATTTGACGATATCATCATAGGTATTGTTCTAATTTTCCATAGAGATGCTTAAGTTCTATTTGATCCGGGCTCTACTAATTTCTGCGGGTCATCCTATTTTGCTTCATATCTGGTTATGCCTCATGATTCTTTGAGTGCTCCTGTATATGTGTCCATGCCTGTGGGAGATTTTATTTTTGCAGATCGTATTTATCGCTCGTGTGTGATTTCTATCGGGAGCCTTGAGACTAGCGTAGATCTCCTACTTCTTGATATGGTGTACTTTGATATCATTTTGGGCAAGGATTTGTTGTCACCTTATCATGCTATATTGGACTGTCACACTAAGACGGTGACCTTAGCCATGCCGGGGTTGCCTCGATAGGAGTGAAAATTTCTGGTCATTCTACTATCAGGGTTATTTCTTATGTGAAGGCTCAGCGTATGGTATAGAAGGGATTTCTAGCATATTTGGCCTATATTCATGATTCTAGTGCAGATGTTCCTTCCATGGATTTTGTACCAGTTATGCCTGAGTTTACAGAATTGTGTCCTACAGATTTGTTGGGGATGCCACCCGACAGAGATATCGACTTCTGTATTGACTTGGCTCCGGGCACAACTCATTTCTATTCAACCATACCGTATGGCGCCACCTGAGTTGAAGGAACTGAAGGAGCAGATGCAGGATTTGCTTGATAAGGAATTAATTATACCTAGTGTCTCACCTTGGGGTGCACCAGTGTTGTTGGTGAAGAAGAAGGATGGTTCGATGGGGATGTGTATTAATTATCAACAGTTGAACAAAGTCACTATCAAGAACAAGTATCCTTTGTCAAGGCTGGATGACTTATTTAATCAGCTTTAGGGCATCAAAGTATTTTCGGAGATGGATTTGAGATCTGGCTACCATCAGTTGAAGATTAGGGCATCGGATGTCCCTAAGATAACGTTTCAAACTCGGTATGGGCATTATTTGCTCCTACTGATGTCATTTTGTTTGACAAATGCCCAGTGCCATTTACGAATTTGATGAATCATGCATTTAATCCTTATTTGTATTCTTTTGTGATCGTCTTCATTGATAATATTTTGATTTACTCCCGCAGTCAAGTGGAGCATGAGCAACATCATTGGATTGTACTTCAGACTCTGAGAGATAGTCAGTTATATGCCAAATTTTCAAAGTGTGAGTTTTTGTTGGATTTGGTTGCCTTTTTGGGACATTTTGTATATGTAGAGGGCATGAAAGTAGATCCTAAGAAGATTGAGGTGGTTCAGAACTGGCCTAGACCTACTTGAGCTATAGAGATTCGGAGCTTCCTGGGTTGGGCGGTCTATTATCTCCTGTTCATGGAGGGGTTTTCATCCATTGCAACCCCATTGAGTAGATTGACATAGAAGGGTGCCCAGATTCAGGTGGTCCGTATGAACTGAGCTTAGAAAACTCAAGATTGCTTTGACTACAACCCCAGTGTTGGTGTTGCCCACAGGTTCAGGATCCTACACTATCTATTGTGATGCATCACGTATTTGGCTTAGTGCAGTATTAATGCAGGATAGCAGGGTGATTGCATACGTGTCTCGGCAATCAAAGGTTCATGAGAAAAATTACCATGTTCATGACTTAGAGTTGGCAGCTATTGTTCAATCATTGAAGATTTGGAGGCATTAACTTTACGGCATGTCATGTGAGGTATTCATAGATCATCTGAGTCTATGGTATTTGTTTAAGCAAAAGGATCTCAACTTGAGGCAACAGAGGTAGTTAGAGCTATTGAAAGACTATGATCATACCATTTTTATCATCCCGGGAAGGCCAATATGGCGGCCGATGCCGTGAGTAGAAAGACTGTGAATATGGGTAGCCTTGAATATCTTCCAGTTGGTGAGAGACCATTAGCATCAGATGTTCAGGGCTTGGCTAATCCGTTCGTGAGGTTAGATGTTTCGAAGCCTAGTCGGGTTCTTGCTTGCACGGTCTTTCGGTCTTCTTTGTATGAGCGCATCAGAGAACATCAGTATGATGACCCTCATTTGCTTGTCCTTAAAGACACAGTGTAGCACGGTGGTGCCAAGAAGGCTTCTATTGGAGATGATGCGGTGTTGCGGATGCAAGGTCAGATTTTTGTGCCTAATATAGATGGGCTTCGTGAGTTAATTCTTGAGAAGGCCCAAAGTACGCGATATTCCATTCATTTGGATGTCGCCAAGATGTATCAGGATTTGAGGCAGCATATTGGTAGAGAAAAATGAACAAAGATATAGTTGTGTATGTGGCTCGGTGGTTGAATTGCCGGCAGGTGAAGTACGAGCACTAGAGGCCTGGCAGTTTGCTTCAGAGACTTGAGATTCCCGAGTGGAAGTGGGAGTTTATTACCATGAATTTCGTTGTTCGGCTCCCACAGACTTTGAAGAACTTTGACGCAATATGGGTCATTGTGGATAGGTTGACCAAGTTGGCGCACTTTATTTCGGCGGCATCTACTAATTCTTCAGAATGGCTAGCTGAGATTTATATCTGCGAGATTGTTCGTTTTCACAGTGTGCCAGTGTCTATTATTTCTGATCAGGGCACGCAGTTCAGATAGCATTTTTGGAGGGCCATACAGCATGAGTTAGGCACACGAGTTGAGTTGACCACAACATTTCACCCCCAGACGGACGGGCAGTACGAGAGCACCATTCAGATATCAGAGGATAGCAGCTACAAAGTTCTTATCGCTTCCGAAGTTTTCCTACAATAACAACTACCAATCGAATAATCAGATGGCTTCTTATGAGGCCTTATATGGGAGGCGGTGTCGTTTTCCAGTTGGTTGGTTTGAGACGGGAGAGGCTCGATTGTTGGGTACTGATTTGGTTTACGATGCCTTGGAAAAGGTCAAGATGATTCAAGAACGACTTCGTGCAACATAGTCTAGAGGGTTATGCCAATCGGAGAGTATGTGATTTTGCATTCAAGGTTGGAGAGAGAGTTTTGCTCCGGGTTTCACCCATGAATGATGTGATGAGGTTCGGTAAGAACGGCAAGTTGAGCCTTAGGTATATCGGTCCCTTTGAGATCCTTGAGAGAGTTGGTCAGGTGTCCTTCAAGCTTGCATTACAACCTAGTTTATCAGCAGTTTGCCCGGTATTCCATTTTTTTATCCTTCGGGAAGTATCACGGTCATCCCTTTCATGTATTAGATTTTAGGTCAGTGCAATTGGACAATGACTTGACTTAAGAGGAGGAGCCGGTAGCCATTCTAGCAAGCCAGGTTCGGAAGTTGAGGTCTAAGAGTTATCCTTCTATTATAGTGAAGTGGAGAGGTTAGCGATCGTGGTAGCTACGTGGGAGTGCGAGTCCGATGTGAGGAGTAGATACCCATACCTTTTCACCCTCCAAGTACCTTTCTAGGTAAGTTCGAGGACGAACGTTTGTTTTAGAGGTGGAGAATGTGATGAACCAAATTTCGTGTTCTGAGATATTGACTAGCTCCTTATAGTGTTTCCCGATTTGCATGCACAATCCATGTCTTTTTTCGAGAAGTTTTTATGTGAAAAATTAAAGAAAAACTAAATTGTAGCTTTAAAATAATTTTAGTTGACTATGGTCAACACTTTGTGTAAACGACCCCGGATCGGTATTTTCACAATCCCAGTGGGTTTGTATCATGATTTTGGACTTGGGCATTTGTCCGGAATTGAATTCGGAAGTCCCTAACTTGATTTGATGTGATTTGATGAAAACTAGTAATTTGAAGGTTTAAATATTTTTGAAGTTTGGCCGTATGTTGACTTTATGGCTATCGGGTTCAGATTATTTTTCCAAAACTTGGTATAGGTTCATTTTACTATTTCAAACGTTTATGCAACATTTGGTGCAAAACGGAGTTGATTTGATAGGATTCAGACAGTCAGATGTGAATTTGGAAGTTCTTGAATTTATTTGAAAGTTTCATGCATTTTGATGTCCGATTCGTAGTTCTAGGTGTTATTTTGGTGTTTTGATCATGCGAGCGAGTTCGTATGAGGTTATGACACTTAAGTGCATGTTTTGTTTGTATCCCAAGAGGCTCGGGTGAGTTTCAGATAGGCTACAAATCAATTTTTGACTTAGGAGATAGCTGGTTTCAACTGTATCTGGGGTGTGAGGCTTTGTGCTTCGCGATCGCAAAGGTACTCTCGTGATTGCGAAGGGAAAACTAAGACAGGGGCAGAGTTATTCTACGAAAGCAGAGAACTGATCGTAAACACGAAGGAGTGGAGGGATTACCCTTCATGAATGCGACCATTCACACGCGAACGCGATGGGTTAATGGTGCATCAGGGGGAGGCAAATGTTACTCTACGCGAACGCGATCCTAGGCTCGCGAACGCGAATGCTAGGTGGTTAAGGCTATCGCCAACGCGAAGGCCATTTAGGCCGAAATGTTTTTCGATCGCGTCAGGTGTCTCGCGAACACGATGAACATATGACGCCTAGTCTTTTAAACTTCTAAAAATCGGGATTAATCCCATTTCTCACCTTTTTCAAGTTTAAGCTCGGCCTAGAGGCGATTTGGAAGAGGTTTCTCATCCCAACTTCATAGGTTAGTAGATTTTAACTTATTTCTTTACATTTCCATAAACATCCATTGATGTTAACCATTAATCTATGCCTTTTCATGGTAGAAATTAGGGATTTAGGTAGAAATTACGGATTTTGAAAAATTGAGATTTAGACCTCAAATTGAGGCCGGATTTCGAAAGAGGTCGGATTTCGAAACTAATCACATAACCGGGCTCGGGGTGAATGAGTAATTGGGTTTTGGTCCAAATTTCGGGTTTTGGCTGTTACACCCTATATTTTCGTACGTAAAAATGCATCGTAAGCAAACTAATCATGTTACCTCTGAGGTTACAAATATTGAAGATCATGAACAACAAGTACAAAGAGGGTTGGACGGTTCAGAAGCTAAAGCAATTGAAGAAAATAATATTTCGTCGAAAGTCGACAAGTTGGGAATGTTATAACATATACCTTTGGGGTGAGACTAGGGTGCTTAACATGATAAGGAGATTATGTTATGATTTATATTAGTCGTATGACATCCGTGTGTTATGTTTTGAAGTCAAGCGAGTTGTGGAACAAAAGTCGATGAAAGTCATCACAAGTTACATTCATAAGTTTTACTGAAACTTTGGGTCAAATGTAACTGCGATTTTCTCCCAATATACTTAGAGTTATGGGGTGTTTCACCCATCAAATTAAACATCTATGAGTCTATTTTCCAATTCATTAAACCGTTTGTCAATACAACATTGGAGTAGAAAGATATGGGCATTTGTGCGATACTGCG
>AWOL01S0244357.1:0-22732 GCA_000715115.1 Nicotiana otophora | reverse complement strand
GGGGGTGGGGGGTGGCGTTCCATACCAAAGGGGACTCCATTTTCAGGACTCGATCCGAGATATCTGGCTAAGGGTACAGGAAGCTTTAGCATTCCACCACTCTTTTGGTGGTAAATATGTAGAATATTAAAAATTCTCATAAAAGAATATATAGAATATTAAAACCCTATGATGCGCATACCAAATGAGTGTAACATAGATTGAGCAAGGAATTTTATCAATATCCTGTAATCGATAATAAAGAGTTGTCTTTGGTAGTTAAAAAAGGAGATCTTGCCAATTGTATAGGATCTATATTGTGGATTTTCATATTGGAAAAGCCTACGCTAGGGTTGTCGTTTGGCTGGGGCATGGATGTATATATTAATGGAAAGCATGATCTAAGGTTATCATGAAAACATTTTGAGATGTAGGAGATATCATTCATTAAGAATTAAAGTCACATTTGGAGAAATATGGTAAAAAAGTGAATAAACGAAAGGAGAGATCCTGCGTCTTATCTAACAAAGATTGTAGAAAAGAAATCGTAAAATGGCCATTAATCAGAAAAAGAAAGCAAAGCATTCTTAGCAAAAGGAGATCAATAATTTAGTTACATTCTAAAATACCCTAGATTTCATTTGGATTGTTAGAATGCCGAGAAGAGAAAACTCAGATAGCTCACCTTGTTCAGTCGAGAGGTCCTTTCTTGTTGGCTGGAAAGATGATAGGAGTGCGGTTGCAGCCTGTGGACTCCTTCGTTCGATGTGTTCAATTGAAGTCACCGGCCTCGTTTTTATCGCTTGCAATCGTTGTATTTTGTGAGCTTCCAAGATTGGTTACATGTTAATAGTAGCAGTACTGGTCATAATTAATGCATGATGGAATGACAAAATCCATCAAGATTACAGCACGCGCCCTAGAAGAAATTCGTGAGGGCCCTACAGGAATTTTGAAATGCAACATTTTGGTTTTGTAAAAGATTCCAAATGGAATATATTAGAAATATTGGTTTATTGGTAAAATTTTTATCTTCAACTAGCAAATTGTGAAGCAAGAATTTCATGAAACCGAAGTGCCAAAGGAGAATTGGGTATTCTTGTTTTTCCTTTTTCTGTGAGATAGGAGAGCATTGGCATTTGCCTTTTTTGTTTCAAATAGCGCATTACATTTTCCTTTTGAGATGTAAATCTGCTGACCAAGTTTTCTTGATTTGCAAAATATTTATCAATCAAATAAAAGAATGAAATTTGCTGAGGAAAAGCATGTAACTGAATCTTTCTAATTTATGCTCAACCTTTTATCTTTTTTATTTTTATACTAATTATGCTCCTTCAGCGGTACTTGCTCTGCTTGATAAGGGGTTTCCAGACTGTTATGATCAACTAGCATAGCTTCTTTGTGTTTCTCGACATTAGAAACAACATACGCTAAATAAGTCATTAACTTCTTGTTTCCTATAGGACCGGACTTTCAAAATTCCCAACTTCCATGGCACAGTTAATTTCGCTGTAAAAACTCAAGAACAATAAATAAAATATAGGAGAACAGAACAAACGGCATAAAAAACAACTTATATAGAAGAGCACATGATAGAATCTGAGTTTTGGCCTTGGTTTCTCTGGAGATAATGCTCCCCAGTCTGCTGCACCCGGCTTGAAATAGGTCCTATATCGTAACCAATTTGTCTTCATTCCGTTTCTGGCAGATAGCAAGTCTATCCGATGATTAATAATCATAACTATGAGCTATCAATCAAAGGCGAATCCATGATATGGAGGTTCTAGGTGTTACACTGCTTTGACCAGACATGTTGCTATTTACATTGTCCATATAGGGTATTATTACACACACACACACATATATATATATATAGAGAGAGAATTTTCTCCGAGGTTTACGGGTGCCTATGCACCCTCTCCCTCCTTGCTATCAATATTTTGTGGTCTAAGATTTTTACTGTTATTAAAGATTACTCAGGACCTATATTTGCCGGTTACTATAACAGATTATTTGAGATTAAAAAAATCATAATGGATCATGTGTTATGGTAAAACATTTAAGAGGACTTTCATGACTTCATTTAGTGCAGATAATTTTCATCCATGTCAAGAATGTCAATAACTTAATTTCATTTCGAGTTGTTTTCACTGACTGGACTTTCATAAAGCATGTTCAATTATATCATATTTTTGCCTTGCACTTTAGAGTGGCTTTCAAACTTATTTTTGCTCAGTTTACGACTATTATCGTCTACAAACTTTAAAGCAAATCATGCAAATACCTCCTCTCCCCTCCCCCCACCTAACCAAAACATGGGTCGATGGGAGGAGTGAATTCTGCCTCCAATATTATGTGGATTTTGTCCTGGAATTAGTACTTGCATGAAAAATATGCTTCTTCATTTGTTTGCGAACTAGTGGATTTAAAGGTTTGCTTGAGGCACATGTAAACTCTTTAAGTATAGGTGTAACACAGGTCAGGTGTCTCCGTCATTTAAGTGGCGTTAAGTGCATGCAGGCAGCAAGGCACTAATGTCTTATTTCTCATTGACAAGCTTAACGTAGGTATAAATCCGCTGAATTTGTGGATTCTGGAAGAGTAAAACATCAAAAAATCAAAATAACTGGCAAAGTGGTATATTAATTGTAAAACGTTATGAACTTAGGAATATAGAAGAAATTCATAAGAAATTATTTGTTAAACTTGAATTGTAACTTAACTGCATTTTGCATCAGATCATAAATTTGAAATGACTTTTAACTTAACCTGTATGAATTTCACGTGTTTCATGTAACAGCAGTATCAGTTCCTATATATTTATAAGTGTTTGTTTGTGACTTTGTGTTTATATCAGTTCCTATATGTTTATCTTATTCCTATTTGCACCTTTCTTTACTGAAGTTCATGCTTTAAATTGGTTTATACTTGTGCCATCGCAAACCTTAGTTCTTCTATGCTCTTATTGATAACATTGTTGCAAATTGTCACTTACCTTCTTTTTTTTTTTTTTTTTTTTTGGGGGGGGTGGCGCTTGAAGTATCAGGTATTTGGTTTTTTATCTCGTATGCACACAAAAAAAACCATCAGCAAGACTAATTAGTCTATGGCGTTGGGGGGATTCTAATGTTGTTATACAACTTCAAACTGATTGTTATATGGATTTTTGTTGTGGTTTCGTTTCTAATCACAATCCTTTGAACATTCTAGATGAGAAGGGTAAATTTGATGAACTGATTGAAGATAAGGGAGTAAAAATACTTATTGATCCTAAGGCACTGATGCACGTGATTGGTACCAAGATGGATTTTGTAGATGATAAATTGAGGTAAGGGATTTACTTGTCGATATCTGTATTGCTGGTTGCTTTTATTAAGTCGACTCTCAAACACCACTTAGGTACGAATCCTGTTAATTTTGTGGACAAGTGGTTCATTTTGCTATTTTGGATGAAATGCACTGAAAGGTACTTAGTATTAGTAATCTCGCACAATGAGTGGATGGCACAATTTGACCCCTCTGCAGCTTCATCCAACTCCTACCTGTTGCCGCTAATTTTTCTTAGGGTGTTTAGTTTTATGTTTTTTTTTGCTTTAGTTTATACTAATTCCATGTAACAAACCTTAATAAATGTTCTAATCTCATTTAGGATCTGATTATTGTTTATTTATGTGCAAATTGTGCTGGGAATATTTGCAATTATAAATATAGTTTTGAGAAATATGAAGTTGTCAGTCCAGAAATCCTTTGTGTGAAGACTTAAAGTGGGGATAAGGGAGACATTCTTTTGTATCTTCTCATTTTCTGGATTTTCTAGTTCAGGTTAGTTTTCCTCTAACAAAGGATCATTTGTGGTTAGCTAAACTATGTAACTGTGAGCTATGCTGGCGCAGAAGATTTCAGGGGGCCGGGGTCCAGAAGAGAATTAAAACATTTCTGGCATCAATTGCTCAGTTGTGGCAGTCCTATGAACCGCTGCTACAAATCTTTTAATGACATTTTGACTTGTCCAAAGCTGTCCGTTTCATAAGGTGTCCGCAGCAGTTAGTGACTTATTTTAACATCTTATGCGCAGGTCTGAGTTCGTATTTATTAATCCCAACTCCAAAGGGCAATGTGGTTGTGGCGAGTCTTTCATGACAGCAGCTAGTAGAGGAGCAGGAAAGTGAGATGATTTTCACTGAGACATTGATTTTTATAATCTACTTTCACTAGGATAGACAAAGGATGAAATAAAGATTCTACTGGAATTATTTGCTGTACTAGTACATATGTTCCTATTGTATCTATTGGATGTGAGAAATGCCAGTTTTGGCGGTTGTATAATCTACTGATCATCCTACAGAAGTGGAAAGATTCTTTTGGCAATCCTTGCTTTGAAGTTCTGGAGTTACGAACTGCCAAACAGTAAAACTTGCATCTTTGTCTTAGCGGTCAATGACGTGGATGAAACGAGACCTTAGAATCTAGCAAAGACAAATTAAACATATCAACAACAACAACAAGAAGAAGCCCAGTATTTTCCCTCAAGTGGGGTTTGAGAAGGGTAAGATGTACGCAGTCTTATCCCCACCCTAGAAGGATTCAAATTAAACATATATGTATAATTTTTTTGAGTAACATTGTGAATATTACCATTGATCAACCAAATGATTACACTTATAGAGCACTTTACATCATAATCACCTTCTCAGTAAAGTACTATGAATGTTCAATCTCAGCATAAGTGTATACATCAGTGATATTCCTCAAGAAATCTCTACATCTACTTGACTTCTTTGACATATGTATATCATTTAATCTAACTAATGTTTCCTTCTTTATCTGCTCCACAGCCTCTGCAATATTTACAGTTACTCCTTTAAAGATTTTCCAATTTCTTGCCTTCCACGTATGATAGAAGATAGCTCCCATTGTAGTTGCAACCACTTCTTTCTTTAACTGTTTTCATCGCTTCTTTTTAATGTTGTTCATTGTGCTCCCTATGTCCCCTTCTTGCAGTTGTACACCAAACCATTGCAACACCTCGGCACGATCATTCTTTATCCAATTGCATTCCACAAATAGATGCTGATTGGTTTCAGTTGTTTGTTCTTCGCATAAACAACAATTCATATTTTCTACTTGAATCTGCAACCTCAGCAGCCTCTCCCTTGTAAGTAGTCGCCTTTGAGCTCCAAGCCACAGAAAAAACCTGTGTTTTGGTTGTGGTACCCTACTCCATATCAGATCTGCTATATGTAGTCTTTGCATTCCCCCTAATAATGCAATATATCTCCTAGTTATTGAATAGCCACCACCCCTACTCAGTTTGTATACTCCTTGTTCATACCACCCATACATGTCCTCCTTCAGAGAGTTAATTTTCTTCCAATACCAACTGCAGTCAACTTCTTATGAGTCCAAATGTTAGTATACGTCTTCTTATAGAACCCATGCACCCACTTCACCCATAGAACTTCTTTATTATTAAGCAACTGCCATAATAATTTTTCCACAAAGGCCACATTCCATAGTTTACTGCCTTTAACATTTAGCCCACCAAACTTTTTAGGAAAACATATTCTTTCCCATGCCACCATTGCCAGCTTTTTTCTGTCTTCAGTACTCCCCCATAGGTAGTCCCTGTTTATACTGTCCACATCTTTTACTGCTGGAACAACACAAAATTAACTACCTGCAATCTGTCTGCATATGACAGTTGCTTAGAGTATCCAATTTTTATCCTCTTAGTTATTCTGTATACTAGTTGAATGCAATCCAATTTGTTCCATTCCTTAGATGAAAGGGGAAGCCCAAGATATCTAATTGGGAAAGAGCCTTGAGTGAATCCTGTTTTTGCTATCAACTGGTCCTTAGTCAATTCATCCACCCCAGCAATAAAAATATTAGATTTATCTTGATTAGCAATAAGTCCCGATGCGTCACTAAAATGATTTAAAGCTTCGACCATCCTAATAACTGATGCCAGATTTGTTTACCCGTAAAATGGTACAGTTGAATTTATATGTGGTTTCTAGACAAGTGAATTAATTTGATCCTAAAATAATAAAATAACCGAAAAATTATGCAATACTTAGCCTTAGGATGTAGACGAAACAACAGAAGAAACAATTCCGGGAACAGGGTTTCCAGACACAACAACAACGAAATCAAAAAGCAAAAAGATAAGATTGTATTAAGCTTTGCATAGAATGCAGCGTAAGTTTGCCAGAAAATTTATATCCCTCTACAATGATAACTGAGCCCACTATTTATAACTATGTCTTGGGAAGGAGGTCCTAATATCGTGCCCTTTTTTAATGTCAATTATGAGGGTCATTGATGAAGATATAACGGTGAACATACCATATTCCATGTAACGGGTAATCGCTCTTAATGCCATGGAATATTCTCTATTAAATGCTACCGGGCGAAGAGCATTTATCATATATTTATGAGCGTTATTCTTTCCGATGACAAATGAAACAGTTGCCTTCAATCTTTAGCCATCCCCCCATCTTGGGTTTCACGTGTCCCTTTTTTGGACGGTCATGTGTCATAGCATATTTTACCCTATACAGATAGTCTCCCTGCTATCTGGTGATATAACTTTGTTACCGGAAAGTTGGTAGAAACACTCTTTTGGCGGAAATTACTACAATTCCCTCTGAAAGCTTCTGATGGTTGATTAGACGCACGTCTCTCTGCATTTAATGCCCCGAACATGTGTCATCCCACAATTCAGCACACCTTTTGCCGATTATCGAGGTAATCACGGCCATGAATTTAGCTGCCAAAACGTTTACTTATACGCATCAACCTTCTCCCTTATACTCTATAATTTTTCAAGCTTCATGTATCTGACTTGCATCTTGCTCTTCATCTTTTCTTTAGTCCTCTTCAAACAAAAACCTTCTCCTTCTTCCATACAATGGCTTCTTCCTCAAAGCGTACCGGTTTTTCAAAGAACAAGAACAAGACTGAGGACTCCGATCCTTCAATAGTGGGCTCCATCATCCCTAGAAGTCTTATTACCACAAAAAACTTAGAAGAGAAATTCCCTACTGCTAACTCTCGTACATGGGCCGTCAGTAGGTATCCTTCTTCCATCCGTCCTTCTAACATTCCTACTGTGAAGGAAGATTGTTACTGCCATGACTTGGATATTATTGCTCTTGAACTATCGGAGCGAGTGACCCTACTCAAGGAGGGTTTTACATATTTTTACACGTATCCCTTTACTTTGGGTGCATTCTCTTTGAGCGGAGAGCTTGACTCCGTGATTGTAGAGTTTTGCCTCCGCTACTAAGTGTGTTTGGCACAAGTAAGTCCTTCTGTGTGAAGGATGGTTGCTTGCCTTCGACATTTGTGCCATGAGGCTGGAGAAGAGCTAACCTTAGCTCATATGATGAATCTCTATTCTCCCAAGATCTTCCACAAGGGAATGATAAACCTCTTCAAGCGTGGCCACCATGCTCTGTTGTCTAGCATGGATGATGACAACGACCGTGGGTGGATGGGACTGTTCGTTGTAGCTGCCACCAACGACATCATTCCAGCAACGACTTCATCCTTTCCGGCAGCTTGGAATCGCACTCGTAAGCTCTTTGTTTAATATTTTCTTTTACTAAATATTCTTCTATAGCCATATTGATACTCCATCCTTCACCTGTTTTAGCAACTTGATGGATCCTACCGGCGGTTGAAGGTTTGGACAGGTGGGTAAAAAGGATCTTAGACGTTACGATGCCCGAAACTCGCTTGTGGAAAGAACTGGCCCCTAAATACTATGGAAGGCTAAGAATCACGGTAATTCAAACTCACCTTGTTTCATTTTTTCATGTGAAGAACTTGATTGATCCCTTCTAACTTGTCTATGAAATTAGGTCTACATGTGGGCTCTGTTGCTGTTCCCGAAGAGGACGTCTTGGTTGATCCTGCTGATGTAACGAGGCTGCTTTAGGAAGCGCTTACTCCAACAGGTGTCTCCGGGCCTGCTTCAGGCGCAAATGTTTCTTTATGTAGTCCCCAATGGGAGGACAAACAACCAAAGAGAAGACGCTCATCCACGGCCAGGGAAAAGAATAAGAGGGTGATGACTGATGCCCCTGAGTCATCTCCGGTAGCGATGGTGACTGGTCCTCCTTCCGGGCCGGTCATAGACACTATGACGATTGGCGATGATGAAGAAGCTAGTGATGAGGGAGCTTCTCTACATAGAAGACTCAACAGGATGCTCGACATGTTGAGATAGTTACACCAACCGAGGACGATGCCTCGGCACTTTGGGGAGAGTTTGATTTGGTAGATAATGTCAATTCTCGTTTTCAAGCCCCGATTGTTGTGCCCGGTGCTGCGAGGATGAGTATCGGGTCCCTGCCGTCTTTGGTTGGCGAGCATCCAACAACCAGCACTGCATTTGATGCAGTTGCTTCTCACTCTTCAACTCCATTAGCTTCATCTCCATTTTCACCCACACTAGCAACTGCTACATCACTTTCATCTCCATTCACTTTTCCACCAGCAACTGCTACATCATTTCCATCTTCATCTACTCTTCCACTAGCAACTGCTACATCATCTCCACCGACCACACCTGACCACGAAGAAGGTGTTCCTCTTTCCCAGTTCCAGTTCATGGGAATCTGGGACAAAATTATGCTTCCCCTTATGAAGATCCACAAAGAAGGAGGAATGTTACTCTTTCGGTCTCTACCGGATGCAACTTGCTATCCCGACCGGTGGAGCTTGCTAATTATCTGAAGTCTTTGGCTTCATAGAAAGATTGGGAAAAGATTCAGGCACTCTCGGGAGAGTGTTTGTTGAACAACGCCATGCACAACACCGCAGCGGTACGTTCCTTTCTTCCTTTATTACTTCTTCTATTTTTGGTATGAACATATCCTGAATTTTACCCTTCTTGCTTTGTAGGCCAACTTTCTTGCTTCTGAGGGCCTTCAGAGGTTAATTTGTGAAAAGGAAGAGACTGCCTCCGCATGGGATTAGCTTTTGGCAGAGCAGGAGCAAAATGTCGCTCGCCTTTCGGAGCTGGAAGCTAAAGCTGCTGAGGTTGTTGTATTGAAGGCTCTCTTGCAGCAAAGCGAACAAGAAGTGGTAACCCTTAGCCAAGAAATTGGTCCGCTGAGGGTTAGATTTGATGAATCCAGGGCCAAATGGGCTGAAGTCCATAACGTCATTCTTTCTGCAACCGAACGCGAGGCTGCCTCCCCTGAAAGAGTGACTAACTTAGAGGCAGCCTTGAACTCCAAAATTGAAGAACTTGCTGCTGCGGGGGCGAAACATGCCCAGCTGGAAGAGAAGTACAAGAAAACTATTGAGCATAATAGGCTATTTAGTTCAACTGTCTGTGACCTTGATGTTAGCCTCAGATCTGTTAGGTCCTCCTGAGAAAGCCTTTCTACCGAGGTAACCCAACTCAAAGAAGAACTTAAGCGCCGAGCAACTTCTCTCGTTGTTGAGAAAACTTACGCTATGTACAACATGAGGAGAAAAACCTTGGAAGAGGCCAAAGCTGATATCATTGATTTTGATGCCGAAATTGCTAATGCCCGTGAGCTTGAGTTAGCTGCTAAAAGTGGACTCCCAGTGAGGTCTGATGCTCCTGGTCCTTCTGGATCCGGTTCCAAGTTCTCGGGAACTGAAGAAAAATCAGAGGATGATGATGCTGAAGGCCAAACTGGAGAAAATGTTGAGCCATCGGTTGATCCATCTACTTCTCCCGGGGCGCGGATACTTATCTTCCTCCTGGTTCTGGAGATACCGCAATTTAGATTTTTTTTTCTTTTTCCAATCTTGTACCTGTACCGTTTTGGCATGTTTTTGTAAATAAAAATATTTTGGCTTAAGTATTGTTTGAGTCTTCCTTTCGTTTGAATATTCATGCAAGTCTTTAATCTTTGCATTTTCTTCCCTTTGCTTAAGAATTTTGCGCAAGCGTTTTTGTTTTGCGTCTTATTATATGAAGCCTTGGATGTATTCTCCCCGAAAGCATTTTTGGCTCGGACATTAGCCCTTTTTCGTGAGGGCTTTGATAAGTATTTGCGCAAGTTTAGTTTTTGCGTCCTTTCGTACACGGCTTCGGGTGTATCTTTCCCCGAAGGCATTTTAATTTCGGGCATAAATTCTTCCGAAAAATCCTTTAACGTGAGGGTTTTTATAAGAGGGGTCCCTCTTAAGTTTACGGTGCTCTTGAATAGGACGTCTCATGTTCATTACGGCACTAGCATTTGAAGTACTTGTTTAACTTTCAAATGACAACGTTAATTCATCGTTCATACAAGAAACAAGATAAAAACAAAAGGATTTCATTTCATTTTATTCCTTCTATTTTTAAAAAGTACATAAGCATTTGCTATGATGAAAAAAAATTGCCTTTACTTGTGGCTAACTTGTACAACTTGTTTCTACGGGGCTGGACGCACTGTCCCCGGTCCCGATGATGCAATTATGTTTTCGATTTTTTGTTTTCCGGTCGACATGGCAGTCATTGTTGTCGTATCNCAACTGCATCAAATGCAGTGCTGCGAGGATGAGTATCGGGTCCCTGCCGTCTTTGGTTGGCGAGCATCCAACAACCAGCACTGCATTTGATGCAGTTGCTTCTCACTCTTCAACTCCATTAGCTTCATCTCCATTTTCACCCACACTAGCAACTGCTACATCACTTTCATCTCCATTCACTTTTCCACCAGCAACTGCTACATCACTTTCATCTCCATTCACTTTTCCACCAGCAACTGCTACATCATTTCCATCTTCATCTACTCTTCCACTAGCAACTGCTACATCATCTCCACCGACCACACCTGACCACGAAGAAGGTGTTCCTCTTTCCCAGTTCCAGTTCATGGGAATCTGGGACAAAATTATGCTTCCCCTTATGAAGATCCACAAAGAAGGAGGAATGTTACTCTTTCGGTCTCTACCGGATGCAACTTGCTATCCCGACCGGTGGAGCTTGCTAATTATCTGAAGTCTTTGGCTTCATAGAAAGATTGGGAAAAGATTCAGGCACTCTCGGGAGAGTGTTTGTTGAACAACGCCATGCACAACACCGCAGCGGTACGTTCCTTTCTTCCTTTATTACTTCTTCTATTTTTGGTATGAACATATCCTGAATTTTACCCTTCTTGCTTTGTAGGCCAACTTTCTTGCTTCTGAGGGCCTTCAGAGGTTAATTTGTGAAAAGGAAGAGACTGCCTCCGCATGGGATTAGCTTTTGGCAGAGCAGGAGCAAAATGTCGCTCGCCTTTCGGAGCTGGAAGCTAAAGCTGCTGAGGTTGTTGTATTGAAGGCTCTCTTGCAGCAAAGCGAACAAGAAGTGGTAACCCTTAGCCAAGAAATTGGTCCGCTGAGGGTTAGATTTGATGAATCCAGGGCCAAATGGGCTGAAGTCCATAACGTCATTCTTTCTGCAACCGAACGCGAGGCTGCCTCCCCTGAAAGAGTGACTAACTTAGAGGCAGCCTTGAACTCCAAAATTGAAGAACTTGCTGCTGCGGGGGCGAAACATGCCCAGCTGGAAGAGAAGTACAAGAAAACTATTGAGCATAATAGGCTATTTAGTTCAACTGTCTGTGACCTTGATGTTAGCCTCAGATCTGTTAGGTCCTCCTGAGAAAGCCTTTCTACCGAGGTAACCCAACTCAAAGAAGAACTTAAGCGCCGAGCAACTTCTCTCGTTGTTGAGAAAACTTACGCTATGTACAACATGAGGAGAAAAACCTTGGAAGAGGCCAAAGCTGATATCATTGATTTTGATGCCGAAATTGCTAATGCCCGTGAGCTTGAGTTAGCTGCTAAAAGTGGACTCCCAGTGAGGTCTGATGCTCCTGGTCCTTCTGGATCCGGTTCCAAGTTCTCGGGAACTGAAGAAAAATCAGAGGATGATGATGCTGAAGGCCAAACTGGAGAAAATGTTGAGCCATCGGTTGATCCATCTACTTCTCCCGGGGCGCGGATACTTATCTTCCTCCTGGTTCTGGAGATACCGCAATTTAGATTTTTTTTTCTTTTTCCAATCTTGTACCTGTACCGTTTTGGCATGTTTTTGTAAATAAAAATATTTTGGCTTAAGTATTGTTTGAGTCTTCCTTTCGTTTGAATATTCATGCAAGTCTTTAATCTTTGCATTTTCTTCCCTTTGCTTAAGAATTTTGCGCAAGCGTTTTTGTTTTGCGTCTTATTATATGAAGCCTTGGATGTATTCTCCCCGAAAGCATTTTTGGCTCGGACATTAGCCCTTTTTCGTGAGGGCTTTGATAAGTATTTGCGCAAGTTTAGTTTTTGCGTCCTTTCGTACACGGCTTCGGGTGTATCTTTCCCCGAAGGCATTTTAATTTCGGGCATAAATTCTTCCGAAAAATCCTTTAACGTGAGGGTTTTTATAAGAGGGGTCCCTCTTAAGTTTACGGTGCTCTTGAATAGGACGTCTCATGTTCATTACGGCACTAGCATTTGAAGTACTTGTTTAACTTTCAAATGACAACGTTAATTCATCGTTCATACAAGAAACAAGATAAAAACAAAAGGATTTCATTTCATTTTATTCCTTCTATTTTTAAAAAGTACATAAGCATTTGCTATGATGAAAAAAAATTGCCTTTACTTGTGGCTAACTTGTACAACTTGTTTCTACGGGGCTGGACGCACTGTCCCCGGTCCCGATGATGCAATTATGTTTTCGATTTTTTGTTTTCCGGTCGACATGGCAGTCATTGTTGTCGTATCCTCATATCATTCCCCCAAGTGTTCGAATGTGAAGAGTGCGAATTGGAATAGTGGAAGTCTTGTATCTTCGAAGATTTCACTAACGAATTGCTAGATAATCCTTAACTTGGTAACACACTTTACTTCCCCTCAGGAATTTATGTTATCGAGCGAAGGACTATATAACAACCCTCTAGTGGTTTGTGCTCGTGAACGGTCGGGTAACCTTTGCTCAATAGCAAACTTAACTTCCCGGTGGGAATTTGCTATAGAGCAAAAACTTATCTAACCCTCCCTGAGTGAATCTTTGCTTGTGTGCCTTGCTATTAAAGGTCTTATTATTGTTGTCTTCGTAGTATGCTTTCTGTTGCTGCCTCGTTAAAAACCCTGCCAGAAAAACCCAATTGGGACAAAAACTGAACTAAGGGAAAAAAGAGTGCAGCACATAATTTCTAATCAGATAATGTTCATTAGCAATAATATCTTTTAAGGCGCACCACATTCCAATTGTTGGGCAACTTTTCTCCATTTTGGTTTTCCAACTCGTATGAACCTTTCCCGGTGATAGTTGAAACCCGGTAGGGGCCTTCCCACGTTGGACCTAGCTTCCCCGCATTGAGCTCCCGGGTGTTTTGAGTTAATTTCCTTAGGACCAAGTCTCCTACTTTTGAAATAATGGAGGTTGGCTCTTCGATTATAATACCACTCAATTCTCTGCTTTTGAGCTGTCATTTTTACATGCACCAAGTCCCTGCGTTCATCGAGCAGCTCCAAATTGACTAACATTACTTCATTGTTCGATTCTTCATCTGTTTGGAAATATCTCAAGGTGGGTTCCCCTACTTCCACCGGGATTAAATCTTCTGCACCGTACACGAGGGAAAAGGGAATTTTCCCTGTGCTCGACTTGGCCGTTGTTCTATATGCCCATAGAAATCCGGGTAATGCCTCGGGATAGTTACCCTTAGCCCTTCTAACCTTTTCTTGAAATTTTGAATAATCACTTTATTCGTTGACTCCGTTTGACCGTTTGCACTCAGATGATAGGGTGCATGTGTGATCCTCTTTATTTTTAAATCTTCGAGGAACTTTGTAACTTTTGCGCCGATAAATTGTGGCCCATTGTCGCATGCTATATCTTTTGGTATTCCGAAATTGCAAATTATATTTCCCATAAGAAATCCACCATTTTGAGTTCTTCGATCTTCTGATAAGGACCTGCTTCCACCCACTTAGAAAACTAGTCAGTCAAAATTAAAAGAAATCTTACTTTTTCGGGAGCTGGTGGAAGTGGTTCGACGATGTACATCCCTCATTTCATGAACGACCATAGGGACAGAACCGAATGTAAGGGTTCTGCCGGTTGATGCACCAATGGTGCGTAGCGTTGGCACTTATCACATTTTCGTACGAAGTCTTTGGCGTCTTGTTCCATGCGGGGCCAATAATATCCTACCCTTACCAACTTTTGCACTAAGGAATTTGCGCCCGAGTGGTGTCTGCATATCCCTTCGTGAACCCCTCTCATGACATAGTTAGCTTCGGATGCCCTTAAGCATCGGGCCAGCGGGCCTTGGAAAGATTTTCTATACAATTGGCCTCTCTTGAAGCTATATCGCGCTGCTTTGGCGCGCAACACTCTGGATGTTTTGGGTTCTTCGGGTAGCTTCTCGTGTTTGAGATAATCGATAATTTCATTTCTCCAGTCCTAGACCAAATTAGTCAAATTTACCTCAAAGTAACCATCTGTATCCAGGACTGAGTTCATCAGTTGTACTACCATCCCGGACTCCGATCCCTTTATTTTCATCGATGATCCTAGGTTTGCCAATGCATCTGCTTCTGCGTTATCTTCCCTTGGGATATAAGTAATTGACCACTCTCGGAATCGCACTAACAGAGCCTACACCTTTACCACGTATTATTGCATACGCTCATCTTTGGTCTCGAAGATCCCGTAGACCTGATTTACCACCAGCTGTAAGTCGCATTTGATTTATATGACCTCAGAGTTAAGTCCCCGGGCCAATTCAAGCCCTGCAATCAAAGCTTCATACTCTGCTTCATTGTTAGTTAAATGGACCGTTCTGATGGCCTGCCTTAGGGTTTCCCCCGAAGGCGTGATTAAGACTATACCGAGCCCGAAACCTTTTACGTTGGAAGCTCCGTCAGTAAATAAGGTTTAAACCCCTGATGTCGATTCTGACACCATTACTGCCTCCTTAGTTGCCAGAGGCAATAATCCTGGACTGAAATCGACAGCGAAGTCAGCCAAGACTTGCAACTTAATTGCAGTTCATGGTTTATATTCTATGTCGAATTCACTCATTTCGAAGGCCCATTTGGCCAATCTAACCGAGAGCTCTGGTTTATGGAGGATGTTTCACAAAGGGAAAGTAGTCACCATGGATATAGGGTGGCATTGGAAGTAGGCCCTCAGCTTTCGAGCGGCGACTATGAGAGCTGATGCCAGTTTCTCCAAATGTGGGTAGCGAGTTTCTGCTCCCGTTAAAATTTTACTAACATAATAAATGGGGAACTTCATACCTTCGTCCTCTCGGACTAAAACTGCACTTACCGCAACTTCCGAGACCGCGAGGTAAACTAGCAACGTTTCACCTTCTTTTGGTTTTAAAAAGCAATGGGGGGCTTGACAAGTACTTCTTTAAATCCCTCAAAGCCTTCTGGCACTCCGGGGTCCGTTCGAAATTATTTTTCTTTTCGAGCAGTGCGAAGAAATGATAACACTTTTCTGATGACCGGGAAATGAACCTGCTCAAAAGCTGCCAATCTCCCCGTAAGCCTTTAGACTTCCTTCAAGTTTGATAGTTGGTCCGGGATGTCTTCTATGGCCTTGATCTTATCGGGGTTTACCTTAATTCCCCTTTGCGATACCAGAAATCTCAGAAACTTACCAGAGCTGATCCCGAACGCATATTTCTCGGGATTAAGTTTCATATTATTCGTCCTTAGGATGTCGAAAGTTTCATGCAGATGTTTAAGATGATCACTTGCATTTAAAGACTTAACGAGCATATTATCTATATAAACTTCCATAGTTTTTCCTATTTGATTTTCAAACATCCTGTTCACGAGCCATTGATAAGTGGCCACGACATTTTTAACCCGAAGGGCATCACATTGTAGCAATATATACCAAAATTTGTTATAAACGAAGTCTTTTCCTGATCCTCAGGGTTTATCTTAATTTGGTTGTACCCGGAATAAGCATCGAGAAAACACATTAACTCGTGCTCGACCGCGACATCAATCATTTGATCGATGTTTGGCAGTGGGAACGAGTCTTTTGGGCACGCCTTATTAAGGTCTTTATAATCTACACACATGCGAAACTTATTGCTCTTTTTAGGAACTACTATTACATTGGCTAGCCAGTTTGGATATCTTACCTCTCAGATCGAACCGATATTAAGTAAGTGGGTTACCTCTTCTTTGACGAATTTATTCCAGGCTTCGGCAATCGGGCATTTCTTTTGTATTACCGGAGGTATGTTGGGATCCAAGCTTAACTTGTGTAAGACTACCTATGTCGGGATGCCTATCATGTCCTCATGTGACTATGCAAAAAAATCTGCATCAGATTTAAGGAATTTAATAAAGTCAGACCTGAGTTCTGGGTGCAGTCTTGTCCCCAAGTGGAATTTCCTTTCTAGGAATTTTTCGAACAATGCCACTTGCTCTAGCTCTTCCACTGTGGACTTCGTCGCATCTGTCTCTTCTGGAACTTGGAAATATCTTGACACCTGATAATATTCCGACGCCTCTGCCCCTGGGCTAACTTCATCTAGTTCGGGAGTAGGTGTCGGTCCCTGTAATTGCTATGCCACATGTTCCTTTCCTTTTGCTATTGGAGACCAAAATTGCATTCATCTCCCTTGTCGCCGGTTGATCGCCCTTTATTTGCTTAATTCCTTCGAACGTTGGAAACTTCAGCAATTGATGATATGTTGATGGTACGACTTTCATCTCGTGCAATCATGGCCTTCCCAGAATGATGTTGTATCCCATATCACCATCTACCACTTCGAAAAGAGTTGTTTTTATTACTCCTTCGACGTTCGTGGGTAATAAAATTTCTCCCCGGGTTGTCACGCTTGCGAGGTTGAATCCGGCGAGGAGCTTTGTGGCCAGAATAATGCTTTTGGTGAGTTTAGCTTGCTCTAATACTCTTCATTGTATGATATTAGTCGAACTTCCTGGATCCACTAGAACACATTTAATCTTAAAATCTAACACATTTAAAGAAATTACTAGTGCGTCGTCATGTGGTAGTAGCAATCTGTCTGCGTCCTCCTCCGTAAAAGTGATATTGTCTTCTCGAAGCCTTTTGCTATGAGTTATTGATACTTTCATCTTCTTTACTGCTGAAAAGGTGACCCTATTAATCTCATTCCCTCCAAAGATCATGTTGATTGTTTGATGCGGGGGATCTTCTCCTGCTCTCGAGGGTTCTGCGTTTTCCCGGTTACGACCATAATTGTTCTTAGCTCGGCCACTCAAGAATTTCTTGAGGTGACTATTCTTTAATAATATTGCCACTTCTTCCCAGAGGTATCAGCAGTCCCCTGTCCGATGGCTATTCGTCCCGTGATATTCATACCATAAGTTGGGATCCCTCTGGCTAGGATCAGATCTCATTGGTTTCAGAACCGTGCTTCTTTGATTTTTCTCATGGCTGCCACCAATTCCACTATACTGACGTTAGAGTTGTATTCCGATAGCTTGGGGTAAGAAGGATCCCGTGACCCTGACGCTTCTTTATCCTGCAATGATCTATTATTCTGACCGCGATCAGTACTCCTATCAACGGCGAACCCGTCCGCTGTCCGGAAACCTCTGTTGTGGCCTTCAGTCCTTTCGTAGGGCACAAAACGGCCCATCGAAGTCCGTTTGTCCGTGTCATAATCATCCTTTGATTTTTCTTTATTCTTTTCTCGTCCTTTGGTCGATGATGGAAAACTAACCTGATCATCTTCGATCCTTATTTTTGATTCGAACCGGTTCTGGACATCCGCTCAGGTCATTGCTTGAAACTCAAGCAGGCTTTCCTTCAATTTTCTGGAAGCTTATGAACTCCTCGGATTCAATCCCTTGGTGAATGCTTCAGCCGCCCATTCATCTGGGATAGCCAGGAACAATATTCTCTACTTTTGGAATCGGGTAACGAACTCTCGTAGCAGCTCGGGCTCTCTTTGTACAATCCTGAATATGTCGGCCTTTCGGGTATGTACTTTTATGGCCCCGGCACGAGCCTTGATGAAAGAGGCCGCGAGCATTTCAAAGGAATCTATGAAATGCTCGGGTAACAATGAATACCACGTCAAGACTCCCTTCGTTAGGGTTTCTCCAAATTTCTTTAGCAACACAGATTCAATTTCGTGAGGAGCTAAATCATTTTCCTTCACCACCATTGTGTAGGTGGTAATATGCTACTGCAGGTCTGAATTTTTGTCATATTTTGGCACTTCAGGCATTTTGAACCTCTTCGGGATTAACTTTGGTGTTGCACTTGGATTGTATGGCAATTGAGTATATGTTTTTGAGTCCGGACCTTTCAACACTGGTGGCATTCCCGGGATTTGGTCCATGCGGACGTTCACTTTCCTCATAAACTGTAAAAGTTTATTCTTGAAAGGATCATTATCGTTATTGAGGCCGGATCCGCTCCCCCAGCCCAATCGGAGCCAATTTTACCCCTGGAAGTGTTGTTGTCGACCCTTTGTGTTGTTTGATTCGCGGGAGCCCCAGGAGGAATCAAATCTCATTTGTTTGAATTATTCGAAGCTCCCGACAACGCCTGCTTCAACTCTGCCATAACCTTTTTATGTCACGTGAGGTAGCCTAGAATGATCGCATGTTGCTCTTGCAAGACCCTTACTGCGTCGATGATATGTTCCTCATCAGCATCATCGGGAGTTGTCTCTCGAGCATGTTGAGGATATTTCCTATCATGCACCGGTGTGGCGCCATTCCCCTCATTGTGGGTGTCGCTGATTGAGTCCTCGAAATGAGACTGATCCCCTCGAATCTCGGGGTTGTGCGTGTTGTTAAAAGTGTTATCTGCCATTTTTATGATTTTTTCAAATACCAAACAATCAAAACACGTTAGTAAAAAAAGTAAGGATCAATTTAGTTGCACGACTGTCTAGGTTCCACAGTGAACGCCAAATTATTTACCCATAAAATGGTACAGTTAAATTTATACGTGATTTCTAGATAAGTAAATTAATTTAATCCTGAAATAATAAAATAGTCGAAGAATTATGCAATACTTAGTCTTAGGATGCAGACGAAACAACAGAAGCAACAGTTCCGGGAACAGGATTTTCGGTCACAACAACAATGAAATAAAAAAACAAGAAGATAAGATTATATTAAGCTTTGTATAGAATGTAGCGTAAGTTTGCCAAAACATTCGTGTCTCTCTACAATGATAACTGAGCTCACTATTTATAGCTATGTCTAGGGAAGGAGGTCCTAGGATCGTGCCCTTCTTTAATATCAATTATGAGGGTCATTGATGAAGATGTAACGGTGAACATAAATGCCAAATTCCCTGTAACAGGTAATCGCTCTTAATGCCATGAAATATTCTCTATTAAATGCTATCGGGCGAAGAGCAGTTATCACATCTTTATGAGCATTATTTTTTCCGGTGACAAACGAAACAGTTGCCTTCGGTCTTTAGCCATCACCCCGTCTTGGGTTCCACGTGTCCCTTTTTTGGACTGCCACATGTCATAGCATATTTTACCCTATACTAGATTATCTTTGCAGGAGATCATGAAATCATCTGCAAAGATCAAGTGAATTAGCTTCAACTGTTTGCATATGGGATGAAACTGAAAATCTGAAAGTTCACTCATAGTTGAAAGAACTTTGGACATGCATTTCATTACTAACACAAATAGTAGAGGAGACATATGATCTCCTGCCTTAGTCCCCTTCTCCCCTTAAAATAATCATGTCCTTCACCATTTACTTTGATAGAGAATTTAGTAGTTGTTACTCATACCATAATCAAGTGAATGAATCTCTGTGAGAACCTAAACCCAACCAGAACTTCTTCAAGAAACCCTCAGTCCACCATATCATAAGCCTTCCTTAGGTCAATTTTCATAAGGCACCTTGCAGAGGTCTTCCTACTGTAATACCTCAAAAGATCATGGCATATATATATATATGTGTATACATATATATGTGTGGAGTTCTTGGGCTCCTTATATGGTCTTAGGCAATCCTCACCCCATGAGCTAGCTTTTGAGATTGAGTTAGGTCCAAGGTCCATTTATCATGGTGTATATATATATATATATATACACACGAAGAAGTAATAACTGCACCAATTTTCTATAATCACTATTCACTAATACAACATACTATTTCCCTTCCGTTGGGTATAGTAATGGAGAGCAGAAGTGTTTGAACATAACTATCAGTAATTAATGCCAACTAGAGTTCAAAACCTGTCATTTAGGGGTGGGTATAGTTTGGGCAAACCCGAAATCCAAACCGAAATACGAATATTTTGAATTTTTGGTTTGGATTTTCAAATTACGGATTAGATTTTGAATTTAATTTTTAAAAATTTTGGATTACGGATTCGATATTGGATTTGATACTTCAAATTTTTGGATATCCGAAAATCCGAAATTCTTATACTTTATATTTAGTCAATTATCTATTAGATATTATCTCATGTTCAATATTAATTACTAAGTTACTGTGAGAATATTTTCTATTTGGACATGGATTTACTATTTTTACTTCTTATCGACCGTATTAATGTCTCTATTGTATTGTTTTGATAATAATTTCATTACTTGAATACTTCATTTGGATGATTGTGGCGAGAATGAGGAACTTTTCAGGCAATTTAACATGAGTACCTAATTTTGGATATTTATTTTTTGTAAAAAGAAGAAACACATCAATTTATAAGTTTAAAACCGAAAATTTAAAAATCCAAACTGATTAATCCGAAACCGAATTTAAAATCTGATCTAATCCGAACTTATTTGAATTGAATTTGAATACCATTTCTTCAATCAGAAAAGCAAAAATCTAAATTGAAATTTTCATATTCTATCTGAACCGCCGGAACGTCCACACTACTGTGTCATTTTGTCACGAGTATGCCTTTCACTTTCTTATGCTGATTCATTTGAAGTTTGTCTTTCTCCTTTAGTTGGACTTTTCTATGAAATGCCACCAATAAAAACCATCCAATAACCCATCTTTCAAAATGCAAGAACTCTCCAATCGTATCTCTTATCCTTTTCCATTAGGTGTAATTTCATTGGTGTGCGTCAACTTCCATTTTTGTTATTTAATTTTGTTAGTTCCTGTGATTATGCACTTGGACGATTTTTTTTGTTTTTTATGTGACTAAGTCATGCATAACTCGACTAATTTATTTAATATTCATTAATTTTTTTCGAGAAAAGATACAAAATAACTATGTTGAAAAATATTCATCAATTTAAAAAAGAAAAAGTATTTCTTACATAAATTTTTGAACAATAGATTGATTATTTTTTAGAAAATGGTGACCGTTGAAAAGAATAGGAAAAATGACATTGTATAACCGCTGTAAAAATAATAGTCAAAAAAATGTATAAAATTTATATATTTTTTGTATATATATATATATATATATATATATATTATGTATGTTATATACAAAAATTATATAAGTTTTATGCATTTTTTTGGCTACTAAATATAAATAATTTCTGACGCGAACTAAAAGTGATAATAGCCAAAAGAATAAAACATAGTATAAACATATAGTCATCGTATTAAGTTAAGTTCTATATTAAAAAGCTCTTATTAAAACGCAAAAAGAAGAAAGATAAATTCATTTCTGTTATGAATATATTATATTATGGATGTTCATTTAGTACTCCGTTGTAAATAAGCTTCATGAAGAAGCTTATCCATGTGAGGCTCCGCCGTAAATATGTTTATCCATTTAGTACTCCATTGGAAATAAGCCTCCTGAAGAAGCTTATCCTTTCGGTACTCCGTTATGGATAAATATTACCCATGGTAGAAGATTATCTATATGTGGTACAACATCTTAAAGTAGCAGCTTACAAGCAGCTTACACAGCAGCTTACAAGCAGCTTACACGGCAGCTTCCTTTCTTCTATAAATAGAGGAGAATTCAGTTCATTATGTACATAAGTTTGAAGTTCGAATAATATTTCAGTTTCTCTCTATACTTGTCTCTACTTTATTGTCTTTATTTTATAACACGTTATCAACACGAAACTCTGCCATCTAGAGCAAATACTTTAAATGTATCAGAGGTACGAATTTTCTTTTTCTAAACAATGTCAAATCTTTCTAAACTTGAGTTTGTAGCCCTGAATATATCGGGCAAAAGCTACATGTCTTGGGTGCTTGATGCCGAAATTCATCTTGATGCGATGGGTCTGGCAGACACCATCAAAGATAAAAATCAGGCATCAAACCAAGACCGTGCCAAAGCAATGATATTCATACGCCATCACCTTGATGAGGGCCTGAAAATGGAATATCNTGAAGAAGCTTATCCATATGAGGCTCCGCCGTAAATATGTTTATCCATTTAGTACTCCATTGGAAATAAGCCTCCTGAAGAAGCTTATCCTTTCGGTACTCCGTTATGGATAAATATTACCCATGGTAGAAGATTATCTATATGTGGTACAACATCTTAAAGTAGCAGCTTACAAGCAGCTTACACAGCAGCTTACAAGCAGCTTACACGGCAGCTTCCTTTCTTCTATAAATAGAGGAGAATTCAGTTCATTATGTACATAAGTTTGAAGTTCGAATAATATTTCAGTTTCTCTCTATACTTGTCTCTACTTTATTGTCTTTATTTTATAACACGTTATCAACACGAAACTCTGCCATCTAGAGCAAATACTTTAAATGTATCAGAGGTACGAATTTTCTTTTTCTAAACAATGTCAAATCTTTCTAAACTTGAGTTTGTAGCCCTGAATATATCGGGCAAAAGCTACATGTC
>AWOL01S0244312.1:0-10151 GCA_000715115.1 Nicotiana otophora | reverse complement strand
CAGGTTTAGTAGAGTCTTGCGGATTGGTACGGAGACGTTTGTACTTATCTTCGAGAGGCTGCCAAATCCTCATCGCCAGGGAAGTCCAGTGAAACATAAGAGTCAGGCTGCGACTACAACACCAATTACTACACCACCGCCCAACCAGCTCGGGGTGGGGCTCAGTCAGCTTGGGGTCACCCAAGAGGGGGAGGCCGATCAAGTGGAGGCCAGGCTCGGTTCTATGCTATTCCTGCCAGGCCAGATGCTGTTGCTTCCGATGCAGTGATCACAGGTATTGTCTCAGTATGCCACATGGATGCCTTTGTATTATTTGAGCATGATTCCTCTTATTCGTATGTATCAACGTATTTTGCTCATTATCTGGATATGCCCCGTAAGTCTTTAGTTTCATCTGTTCATGTATCTATGCTAGTGGCCGATACTATTATTATGGACCGTATATATCGGTCGTGCGCAATGACTATTGGGGTATTGGAGATTAGAGTTAATCTTTTATTGCTTAGTTTGGTGGACTTTGACGTGATCTTGGGTATGGATTGGTTGTCTCCATGTCATGCTGTTCTGGATTGGCACGCTAAGATCGTGACGTTGGCGATGCCGGGGTTGCCAAGGATTGAGTGTAGAGGTTCTCTAGACTATGTTCCCAGCAGGGTGATTTCATATTTGAAGGCCGAACGGATGGTTGGGAAAGGTTTTCTTATCTTATCTGGCCTTTGTGAGGGATATTGGTGCTGATACTCCTACTATTGATTCGGTCCCGGTAGTGCGAGATTTTCCGGATGTGTTTCTTGCAGACCTGGTGGGCACGCCGCCCGAAAGGGATATTGACTTTGGTATTGTCTTGGTGCCGGGCACTCAGCCCATTTCTATTCCACAGTATCATATGACACCGGTTGAGTTGAAGGACTTGAAGGAGCAGCTTTAGGAACTTCCTAATAAGGGGTTTATTAGACCTAGTGTGTCGCCTTAGGGTGCACCACTCCTGTTTGTAAAGAATAAGGATGGTACTATGCGAATGTGCATTAATTACAGGCAGTTGAACAAAGTTACAATCAAGAACAAGTATCCTTTGCCGCGCATTGATGATCTATTTGACCAGCTTCAAGGAGCGAGGGTGTTCTCTAAGATTGACTTGAGGTCTGGGTATCACCGGTTGAAGATTCAGGACTCGAATATTCTAAAGACAGCATTGAGGACCCGTTATGGTCATTATGAGTTTCTTGTGATGTGGTTTGGGCTGACCAATGCCCCAGCAACATTCATGCATATGATGAACAGTGTATTTCAGCCTTATCTTGACTCGCTTGTCATAGTGTTCATTGATGACTTCCTGGTGTACTCTCGTAGCCAGGAGGAGCATGCCCAGCATTTGAGAATTGTGTTGCAGCGGTTGAGAGAGAAGAAGCTTTATGCTAAGTTCTTCAAATGTGAGTTTTGGCTTAGTTTAGTGGCGTTGTTTGGGCACGTGGTGTCCATTAAGGGGATTCAGGTGGATCTGAAGAAGATAGAGGCGGTTTAGAGTTGGCCCAGACCGTCCTCAGCCACGGAGATTCACAGCTTTCTCGGCTTGGCCGGTTATTATCATCGCTTCATGGAGAGTTTCTTGTCTATTGCATCTTCCTTGACCAAATTGACCCAAAAGGGTGCCATTTTCTGGTGGACGGATGAGTGTGAAGAGGGCTTTCAGAAGCTCAAGATTGCATTGATCACAACCCTAGTTCTAGTTCTACCTTCAGCTTCTGGTTTTTATACAGTGTATTGTGATGCTTCTCAGATCGGTATTAGATGTGTTTTGATGCAGGAGGGTAGAGTGATTGCTTATGCTTCGCGACCGTTGAAGCCTCATGAGAAGAACTACCCTGTTTTTGATTTGGAGTTAGCTGCCATCATTCGTGCATTGAAGATTTGGAGGAATTATCTCTACGGTGTGTCTTGTGAGGTGTTTACAGATCATCAGAGTCTCCATCACTTGTTCAAACAGAAGGATATAAACTTGAGGCAACAGAGGTGGTTGGAGCTGCTAAAGGACTATGATATCAATATTCTGTATCATCCCGGGAAGGCCAATGTGGTGGCCAATGCCTTGAGTAGAAAGGTGGTGAGTATGGGTAGCCTTGCATTCATTCCTGTTGGTGAGATACTTCTTACAGTTGATGTTCAAGCCTTGGCCAACCAGTTCATAAGATTAGATGTTTCAGAGCCCAGTCGGGTTCTAGCTTGTGTGGTCTCTCGTTCTTTCTCATATGATCGCATCAGAGAGCGCCAGTATGATGATCCCCATTTGCTTGTCCTTAAGGATACAGTTCATCACGGTGATGCCAGATATGTTACCATTAGGGATGATGGGGTATTGAGGATGCAGGGTTGGATTTGTGTGACTAATATGGACGGGATACGTAAGTTGATTCTTGAGGAGGGCCCCAGTTCGCGGTATTCCATTCATCCAGGTGCCGCGAATATGTACTAGGACTTAAGGCAGCATTATTGGTGGAGAAGAATGAAGAAGGATATAGTGGGATGTGTAGCTCGGTGCCTTAACTGTCAGCAAGTGAAGTATGAGCATCAGAGACCGGGTGGATTGCTTCAGAGGTTAGAGATTCCATAGTGGAAATGGGAGAGGATCACCATGGATTTTATAGTTGGGCTTCCACGGACTTCGAGGAAGTTCGATGCTATTTGGGTGATTGTGGATCGGCTGACCAAGTCCGCGCACTTCATTCCAGTTGGGACTACTTATTCTTCAGAGTGGTTGGCTGAGATTTACATCCGAGATATTGTTTGCTTTCATGGTGTGCCAGTGTTTATCATTTCAGATCGGGGCATGAAGTTTACATCGCAGTTTTGGAGTGCTGTGCAGCGAGAGTTGGGTACCCATATTGAGTTGAGCACAACATTGCACCCTCAGAATGACGGACAGTCCGAGAGCACTATTCAGATATTGGAGGACATGCTACGCGCTTGTGTCATTGATTTTGGGGGTTCTTAGGATCGATTTCTGCCGCATAACAGTTACCAGTCGAGCATTCAGATAGCTCCATATGAGGCTTTTTATGGGAGACGATGTAGATCTCTGGTGGGTTGGTTTGAGCCAGGTGAGGCTAGGCTATTGGGTACTAACTTGGTTTGGGATGCTTTGTATAAGATTAAATTGATTCAGGAGCAGTTTCGCACGGCGTTGTCTATACAGAAGAGTTATGCCAACATGAAGGTCTGTGATGTTGCTTACATGGTTAAGGAGAAGGTTCTGCTCAAGGTTTCACCCATAAAGGGTGTTGTGAGGTTCGGGAAGAAGGGCAAGTTGAGCTATCGGTATATTGGGCCGTTTGAGGTACTTAAGAGGATTGGAGATGTGGCTTATAATCTTGCCTTTCCACCTAGTTTGTCGAGTGTTCATCCAGTGTTTCATGTTTCTATGCTCCGAAAGAATGTCAGTGATTCGTCTCATGTTTTGGATTTTAGCACGGTTCAGCTGGATAGTGATCTGACTTATGATGTAAAGCCGGTGGCTATTTTGGATCGACAGGTTCGAAAGTTGAGGTCAAAGGACATAGCTTCAGTGAAGGTGCAGTGGAGAGGTCAGCCAGTTGAGGAGGCTACATGGGAGACCAAGCGGGAGATGTGGAGCAGATATCCACACCTATTTGAGACTCCAGGTATATTTCTAGACCCGTTCGATGACGAACATTTGTTTAAGAGGGGGAGGATGTAACGACCCGACCGATCATTTTGAGAGTTATAACCCCGTTCCCCCATTTACTACTCACTTTGTACTTTATAGCTGTTATGTGACTCTTCGGTGTAGTCGGTTCGGTTCCGGAGGAATTTCAGAATGAAATGAGACACTTAGTCTCAAGGTTGAAAGCTTAAGTTGAAATAGTTGATCGGATGTTGACTTATGTGTAAACGATTCCTGAATGGAGTTTTAATGGTCCCATTAGCTCCGTTGTGTGATTTTGGACTTAGGAGCTTGTTCGGATTGTGATTTGGAGGTCTGTAATGGAATTAGGTTTGAAATGGAGAAAGTTGGAATTTTTAGAATGTTTAACCGGGAGTGGACTCTTTGATATCGGGGTTGAATTCTGATTCTGGTAGTTGGAGTAGGTCTGTAATGTCATTTGTGACTTGTGTGCAAAATTTGGGGTCAATTGGACGTGGTTTGATAGGTTTCGGCGTCATTTGTAGAAGTTGGAATTCCTTAGTTTCAATAGCCTTGAATTGGGGTGTGATTCATGTTTTTGAAGTTGTTTGATATGATATGAGGGATCGACTAAGTTTGTAAGAGATTTTAGGACTTGTGGGTATGTTTGGTTGAGGTCCCGAGGCCTCAGGTTTTGAGACTTGTGGGTAGCAGATCAAAAGTTGAAGTTGAGAGATTACTGAAGCTGGACTCTGCTGGTTTAACCGCACCTGCAGAGCTCTGATCGCAGGTGCGGGCTGGCTTGTGCAGGTGCGAGTTTGGAGAGGAGTGTGTAGGTGATAGCAGGTGCAAGGAGTTTTCCGCACCTGCGGAGGTGCGCAGAAGCGGAAGGCGCGCAGGTGCGATGAGGAATTCTGCACGTGTAATTGCGCAAATGCGGGGGAAAGGACCGCAGAAGCGGAAACCCAACTCCAGTGGTTCACCGTAGAAGCGGGTGGATTGTCGCTTCTGCGACGTCGCAGATGCGGCTAAGTGTCCGCAGACGCGGAAGTGCTGGACAGAATACTTAAATACAAGGGTTTGCAATTTTGTTCATTTTTAAACATTTTGAGCTCGGGTTTTGGAGATTCTTGAGTGGAATTTCGAAGGGATTCTTGAGGTAAGTCCCTTGTACTCATTTTCAATCAATAATCTTGCTTCCTCATTGATTTTCCCACCTATTTGGTGTGTATTTAAGGTGTAAATTGAGGGTTTGACGCTAGGGATTTGGAGATCTTGATTTGGGGATTTGGGGGACGAGTTGGTGTCGGATTTTGATAAATTTGGTATGGTTGCACTCGTGGTTGAATGAGCTTTCGAGTTTTGTGACTTTTATCAATTTTTGAGACGTGGGGCTGAGGGCCGGCTTTTGAGTTAATTTTTGATTTTTGATTAATAACTTAGCATTTTCTTATGGTGTTGATTCCTTTAGCCTATATTGATTATATCGAATTGTTTATGGCTAGATTCGAGGCATTCAGAGGCCGTTTCATGAGACAAGAGTGTGTTGGAGTAGAGAGTTGCTTGGATTGAGGTAAGTAACAGTTCTAAATTTGGTTCTAAGGGTATGAAACCCCGTATTATGTGTCATGTGTTTGGTTTTGAGGCGACGCACATGCTAGGTGACGGGAGTGTGGGCGTGCACCATAGGAATTGTGGCTCGGCTAATTCCATAGAATTGTATAGTGAATAATCTGTTATTATCCGTACAGTTTCCATATATTAAAGAAACTGAACTGCAAACAATGTTAGAAATCATATTTAGACCATGTGTTGATACTGTATGGACCCACAGAGGTCGTGTACATGTTAAAGTATCTGCTAATTTAATATTTTGTACTCAGTCACAGGTTTACTTGCATATCATATCTCAGTCTCTATTGATCATTATTGATACATCATATCATTTCTGTTTGGGCTGGTTTTCATGATTTTTGAGAGCCCGGGAGACTGGAGAGGTTGATGACTGAGTGAGGCCGATGGCCTAATTGTGAGGATATTTATGGGATCGGGCTGCACGCCGCAACATGTTTCATTGATATATACCATGATTGGCTTGTTATAGCACTTGGGCTGAAGGAGCCCCTTCGGAGTCTGTACACACCCCCATTGAGCACAGGTACCTACTGAGTGCGAGTGCTGAGTGCCGAATGCTGAGTGACTGAGAGGATAAAGTGGGTGTGAGGAATGAGTGATTGTGAGATTGGAGTGAATGAGAGGACTGAGTGACTGCTACTCTGTGAGGATGCATTTGACTTCATTATTGTTGCACTTCAGCTCTCATATATCACCGCCTTAAAATTTCTAAGAGATATTATCTTCTGTTTCAAATGCACTTGACATGAAATAACTATTTTGGACTTATTGTCGAACTTGAAAGCATGCCTACCTTCATATGTGGAGATTACTGTAATTTGAACTTTAACTGTGAAGCTCGTCACTACTTTAAGTTCTTTATTTAGTATTGTTATTTACTGAGTTGGTTGTACTCACGCTATACCCTGCACTTCGTGTGCAGATCCAGCTGTTTCCAGACACAGTATGTGTTGATTTCATCGGACAATTGATCTTTTTTTGGAGATTTCAAGGTAGCTGCCAGGTATTTTGCAGACCTTGTCTTTCCTTCCCTATCTTTCCGCATATTGTATTTAGTTTCAGACTATCATAGACAATATTTTTCCAGGCTTGTGATGTATAGATGCTCATATACTCTGTGACACCCCGATAGTTGGGAACTTTAGCATTGAGTTTTGGGTTTCTATCCCTGTTTATGAAATATTTTATTATTTAAACTGCTTTAATTAATTTTCTATTAAAAGATGTTGGAATTATTTCATAAATGTCGACTTGCCTAGTACCGCGTTAGGTGCCATCATGACAGGTTAGGATTTTGGGTCGTGACAAGTTGGTATAAGAGCGTAGGTTAAATAGTCTCACAAATCATGAGCAGGTTTAGTAGAGTCTTGCAGATCTGTACAGAGACGTCTGTACTTATCTTCGAGAGGCTGTCGAATCCTTAAGAAGCATCATATTCTTGTATTCTTGTCGTGCAGATTTATTGACTCCGGTAACTAAACTTCTGTAATCTGTTCTCTCACAGATGGTGAGGACTTGTGCTACTGGACAGGATGGACAGCCACCAGTACCACCAGCTAGGTCCACGAGAGGCAGCAGTCATGGTAGGGGCTGCGGTAGGGGTAGAGGTGCACCTCGTACATCAGCTAGAGCAGCACCTATAGATCCACCAGTTGCTCCAGCTCAGGAGCAGGTTCCAGATGTGGTTGAGCCAGTGGGGCTAGCTCTAGTACCAGCTATGCCCATTGTGATTCTAGGCCTTCAGGAGGCATTGGCCTAGATATTGACTATTTGCATTGGCCTTGCTCAGGTGATTTCGGCTCAGGCCGCGCCAACCACTTCTCAGGCCCGGGGAGGTACTCATACCCCCGCTGCCCGTACTCCAGAGCAGGTCATACAGGGACTTCAGACACTAAGGGTACTACTAGCCCAGCCAGTTGCAACTGCTCTGGCCTAGGTGGTCCCCGTTATGACTGATGATAAGCAGAGGAAACTTGAGAGATTTGGGAGGCTTTAGCCTCCATCATTTAGTGGAGCTGAGTTAGAGGATGCCCGGTGTTTCTTGGATAAGTGCCAGTGGATTCTTCGCACGGCTGGTATTCTGGAGACCAGTGGGGTCTCGTTCATTACTTTTTAGTTCACTGGGGCTAGGAGGCTTATGAGAGGCACAGGCCGGTCGGTACACCACCATTACATGGCAGGAATGCTCTGTTCTCTTCTTGGAGAAGTTTGTGCTGCAGTCTTGCAGGGAGGAGCTGCACAAATAGTTTGAGCAGTTACATCAAGAGGGCATATCTGTGATGCAGTATGGGATGAGGTTTTCTGAGTTAGCTCGTCACGCAGTTTGGTTAGTTACCATTAATAGGAAGAGGATTAGGAGGTTCAATGATGGCCTCACATATCAGCTGCGATTGCTTATGACTCGGGAGCTGGTGTATGGTGCTACTCTTGATGAGGTGGTTGACATTGCTTGGCAGATAAAGATGGTTCATAGCTAGGAGCGTGGAGAGAAGGAGGCCAAGAGGCCTGGCCTCGTGGATCGTGTGGTTTTAGCAGTGTTCCATTTGGGGGTCAGTTCTACCACGGTAGGGGTCGTCCTTATAGGCATGCTCAGACGACTCGTCCAGTTGACCATGGTGCATCATCTAGCCATGGTTCATACAGTTCTCATTAGGGTTAGTTATCTCTCTGTGCCCATCCAGGTCAGAGTTCGTCCCATGCTCCATTGGCTCGAGGTTCATCTATGCCGGGTCCTTCTAGCAGTTATCCCGGTGCTAAGGGCTCCCTTTAATCCCCACCACCAGCACCGGGAGTTGCTTTGAGTGCGGGGAGTTTGGGAATATGTGGAGGGAGTGTCCTCGTCACCCGGGAAGTCCAATGCAACATAAGAGTCAGGCTGCGACTACAACACCAATTACTACACCACCCGCCCAGCCAGCTCGGGGTAGGGCTCAGTCAGCTAGGGGTCGCCCAAGAGGGGGAGGCCAATCAGGTGGAGGCCAGGCCTGATTCTATGCTATTCCTGCCAGGCCAGATGTTGTTTCTTCCGATGCAGCGATCACATGTATTGTCTCAGTATGCCACAAGGATGCCTCTGTATTATTTGACCTTAGTTCCACTTATTCGTATGTATCATCGTATTTTGCTCATTATCTGGATATGCCCCGTGAGTCCTTAGTTTCATCTATTCATGTATCTACACCAGTTGGTGATACTATTGTTGTGGACTGTGTATATTGTCGTGCGCAGTGACTATTGGGGGATTGAAAACTAAACTTGATCTTTTATTGCTTAGTATGGTGGACTTCGACGTGATCTTGGGTATGGATTGGTTGTCTCCATGTCATGCTGTTCTGGATTGTCACTCTAAGACCGTGATGTTGGCAATGCCGGGGTTGCCAAGGATTGAGTGTAGAGTTTCTCTAGACTACGTTCCCAGCAGGGTAATTTCATATTTGAAGGCCCAGCGGATGGTTGGGAAAGGTTTTCTTATCTTATTTGGCCTTTGTGAGGGATGTTGGTGCTGTTACTCCTACTATTGGTTCTGTTCCGGTGGTGCGAGATTTTTCGGATGTGTTTCCTATAGACCTCTCGGGCATGCCGCCCGACAGGGACATTGACTTTGGTATTGTCTTGGTGCCGGGCACTCAGCCCATTTCTATTCCACAGTATCGTATGACACCGGTTGAGTTGAAGGACTTGAAGGAGCAGCTTTAGGAACTTCCTAATAAGGGGTTTATTAGACCTAGTGTGTCGCCTTGGGGTGTACCAGTCCTGTTTATGAAGAAGAAGGATGGTACTATGAGGATGTGCATTGATTACAAGCAATTGAACAATGTTACAATCAAGAAGAAGTATCCTTTGCCGCACATTGATGATCTATTTGACCAGCTTCAGGGAGCGGTCAAATACCACCCTATACTTGTTCGGATTGAATATTTTTACACCTGTTTTAGCCCTCTCCCAAGAATTATGTAGTGTGTTGCACACACGCACCCTCTGATGATGCCACATAGTTAAATGAAGTCTTAAATAATTATTAGTCTATTAATATAATTAATTAACTTAATTGTATTTTAACTAATTATAAACAATTAGATATTGACCAAACCCTTTTCCCTTTTCATTTCATTTCACCACATTTGTAAAATATTCCCAATTTCCGACGAAAAATACCCTAATCCAAATCCATCTAAAAATCGTTCTTCCGGACTAAAATCGAAGGGACAAGATGAATGTTTCTTCAATGAAAACCTAGTTTGAAGCGCATTTCGTTGTTAAATTTATGTTTTGACGAGTTATTGGAGTTCTTCGATTTGTAAGGAACCGTGTTCAGTTGCTATTACCAGTCATCGATTCCATGATATTTCTTCTATTTGGACAGAAAATATACCTCTTAAAGTTAGATTTTTGTTCTTCTTCTTTATGTGGTTTCGATTTCTAGGATTTGTTGTTACTGCTACAGTAAAAATACAAAATTTCTTGTTGCATGTGCTTTGATTTGCTAGGTCCTAGTCTTATATTATCTGTTATCTACTTTACGTAGGTTTTGAAATGTCTTTTGAACTCGCTACAGTAAGATTCTTCCATGGAGAAAAAATCTTCATGGATAAGCTAAACTCATTTACGGAGGAGGATTATATAAGTGGAATTATTACCTATGCACTTGATGTTGATGTAGAATCTGTTCTCCTACTTTGAGTTTCTAGGTTATGTTAAAGAGTATGACTACATTCCTTCTTCTGCTCGTATTTATGTAAGATGACCTAACTGTCTTGGTTTGGTAGAAATTAAAGTGGACAGGGACATTATGGGCATTTGTCATGTGTTAAAATATGGAGATGTCGTAGATGTATTTATGGAGCACATGGTTGATGAACCAATAATGGACCCCCCC